>VCHN02001342.1:0-23155 GCA_007115665.2 Sequoiadendron giganteum | reverse complement strand
GTTTTGAGGGTCACCAACAAAAGCAACAAAGAGTCATTAATAGGTCAAAGTAAAGAGTTTTAATTTTTTGTTCATTATTCTTTAGTTGAGTAATCTAGAAATTTGTTGCAATTTTCATTCTTATGATGTATTGTTCATTCTCTATGACAACCCATAAATTCCTAATGAAATTTTTGATCCATAGAAAAGGTTTGAAATGTTAAATGGTATCCACATTACTAAAAATTATACCCAACTTGCCTTTAATCTCCCTGACCCTATATAATTCTTGGCATGCATTTTTAGGGTAAGTTATACTGATATACATGTAACCAGATTTTTTGGTCTTTCTTGTATTTCTCGGATACTTGGATGTGGACTACACTAAAAGTAAGGAAATTAATTTTCTCTTGTTGCAAACCTTATACTGTGAGTATTTATCAGAAGCATGTTTAACCAGTCTATTGAAACAGAACATTTTGAGAGCAAGAAACAAAGGATGTCATAGGACTCACATATTCCAGTTCACTTGAAAAGCTATCCGCTTTTTTGACATTATCATTGATCTCTGTAATTGATATGTCATTTGAATCTTTAATTTGCTTTTGGAAAAGTGAGCGACTGTTGAGGTGTTGGTCTGGTTGGTCAGTGCTGCCTGTAAACTCAGCCTGTCTACCATTTTCCAAGCCCTGTAGCCAAAATAGAATAAACACAATAAATTACATTAAAACAAATTCATAAATGAGTTGAGTGTTTTCTGGTACTAGTACCGTCTTTTAAAAAACATGTAATAATTTTTTAATCCAAACACTTCTGCCATTTCTGATTTATTCACCTTTTCTTGGACAACAGATTTTGGCAGCTTCTGACTGTACTGTGGTTTATCTTCTGAAACTATTTCTGGTGATGATTCTGATAGATGTCCTCTAGGAGTTTTCCTATAGATCTGATCTTTAGCCAAGCCTTTCAGTGAAGGTAAACAGTTTTGATTTTTCCTGTTCAATACAGGTAAGTGAACTCTTCAGTTACATCACTATATGATGAAATGATAAACAATTGAAATCATTTGACCCGAAGAGAAAATATACCCTCTAAACATATATTGCTTAGACTTTACCTGACATCATCAACTAGCATGTTTTCTGTTACTGGCAATGACCCTGCTATCCGTTTCAAAGGGTTCATGGTAGATGCCTCTGCTAACAACTTTTTTAGCAAAAATCATGGAAGCAGTCAACTCAAGCCATGAAATTTAATAAATATGCTTCTGTTGTTTTCAAAAATGAGATAAAAGGTGTGTCCTAACAACATGATTCTACAATGTATCTTAATGCAGAAATGCCAAATCATCAGGAAACATGGCTAGGAAATATTTAGAGAAATAAGCCAAAAAAATTAGAAAATATATGGCAATTGTCAAGTTACAATGTGCAAAACTGTTAGAATTACCATCAGGTTATTAATGAAGAGGATGAATGGTCATAAGAAATCATCCCATTCCATAGAGATTTCATATACATAAACAATTTCCCAAGGCCATCTGATTGCCCCTATATATTTTTAACACAACAACTCCCAAAGACAAAAATATATAATTACAACTTGCACAATAATTGCAATTTGTGATTGTTAGGTGATTAGGAATAATCTATCTGTTCCACTACTATAAAATGTATTCAAGGTATCATGATGAAGTTGCATTTAAGTATATGTTTAAAACTGAATGAGCATTTATGTCAGGAACTTTAAGGCAATTGATTAAGTTCATCAATAAATATCAGCTTCTGTAAATATATTCTCTGACATAATAGATTTTATGGAAATTCTGAATGAACAAATTATTTTCACAATCATGACTTTCATATAATTGGGTAAGAATCAAGATGACTTCTCAAAACACTTTCCAAAAAGCAAAATACAGTTGGCTAAGTACAGTGATGTGTGAAATGTTTATGAATTTATCCTGCATACTGCTTAGAGCAATAGCAAGAAATCAATTATATGTTCAGTCCTTTAAGTCATATTGGATTCAAATGCTTTATCTCACCCTGTGTTTATGATCTTGAGGTGAAATCTACGTTATTGATCTATGAAACCTGAAGTTGTACTACTTGAATTTACATAAAAACTCCACAAGCCAAAGTGTCAACTTGCTGCTTAGAATAAACCTAATAAACCTAGTGTAAAACTCACCAAATTTTAAGAAGTAAAAGGGACTTCTCCCCTGAAAAAGAATTTTCAGTTCCTTAGATCATCATCAAACAAATATAACACTGTGCAAAACTGAACAGATAATTGAAATATATATTGAGGAGCGATTTGACAAACTTAATACAGTTTATACTTATGGGACAAAAGCTCCAAAATTCATATTGACAAAGTTTAAAATATAGAGGATGACAAGCATAAAAGAAAGTTAAAAAATAGAGTGGCAGTTTCAAATTGAAACATTACCTATTGGCACCTTGGTGTTCATGGTAATCATTTGATCTCAAGTACAGTACTAAGTAAAAGTGAGAATGTCAACTAAAAATCTCCAGTGGAGGTTGGTAAGGACAACTTCCACTCACCAGGTCCCTCACTTCACGTATTCAAATACAATGTTTACTGCAGAGGATATCTCACTTCATGTATTCAAATTATATGTTTATTACCCAAAACATATAATCCTAAAGCTTGGCTGTGATGTGATGTGAAAACCCAGCAATACAAAATCAAAACACTATGTGCATGAAAAGACAAGACATACAACTATTAAAGGGAATTTAACCAGATAAGGGAGCAGTGAAACTTTACTTAGATTTCTAAATATATTAGAGATTCAATGAAAAACATATAAAGGCCCTTCAAATGATGTCACTGTGTCATGTCCCCTTTTTCGGTTTAAACTAATTTATAATATAATTATGTTGATTGAAAAGTAAGATTAGAAAAACCCCAAAAGGACATCCTTAACAAAGATACTTAAGTAAAAAAATGAATATATAGTCTATAGAATACGTAGAACAATTGGGAATACATAAAAAATCTTGAAAACTACAAGTACTTATCAGCCTTTTTCTAAAAACATCACATGAGATTTCCCATTAGAGAAACAAGACCCCTATCCTTGATGGCTTTCTGACAAGCTTCTATAAAAAATGTTGTCATATCATAGGCAATGATGTTTAGGAAGTGGTGGAGGAATCAAGGAAGACACAGACCATGTCAAGGGACATCAACAGCACATTCATTGCCCTTACATTAAAGAAAAGCACTACAGAAACTTTTGATGATTTTAAGCCAACTTCAATAATTAATACTATATAAAAAATCATCTCAAAAGCTATGGCGAAAAGATTGAAATTGATTCTACCAGATTTCATTTCAAAAGAAAAGTGGGGATTTGTTCTTCAAGAGAAGAGAAGGATTTGTAAGCTACATGCTTTCAAAGCTTAAAGGGTTGCAAGCTCTTTCTCTTTGGATTGTAGGTAATATAGTTAACAATAACATGATACACCAATTATAAAAAAATGTTGAGTCATGAACTTGTGCTTAAACAATAGTGCTAGAGGGAATTTTGTCAATGGAACAAAAGACTTTGTCCAATTTTTTCACTATGTATTTATTGCTTTTCCTTCTATTTGTCAAAGTATATTGTGCTTCAAAACAAACTAAATTGGTTAGTTTGTTTTCTCAATTAGCTTTGCCAAAGCATTAGCTATTCTATTGCGAAAACAATTACTACACTTTTTAATCACAACATTTGATAGTATTGTAATCTCCCATTAGAATTAAATGTTGGCATGTATATGTTAGCTCTACAAAAGTGGATTTATTTTCACATGAATAGAATTAAGAAGTAACACATCAATTATGGGTGTTATGAGAGACAAGGACATACCTTTGTGTATTCATTTGTATAGTTAACATTGTAGCCTTGTGCCTTTCTTGTCTGTCCAATAGACCTATATATTTTATTTGTCTAATGCAATAAAATCTGGTTGTTTCTGGAAAAAATAACCACATCTATGTGTTGTTTGATTTTTCTATGCAAGTGGTGTCTTCTATTAGGGAAACTTATTCTCCTTGCATTCCAAGAGAGTACTCACAATATGGAGATGATTCTAGATCTAATATCTCCGTCCTCACATCACTTTAGCTACCCATTGTGCCATTGTTCTTGGTTCATCCAATTGATTGAGACTCAAAAGCCTTCCTTTCAAGCTCTCTTCATCCCCTAGTCTATTTTCAATTGTGATTCTCAAGTTTGGCACCATGTACTCCATTGATTCTACAACTCCCTAACCAAACATCAATTGAAAGGATATTTTGTATGTTGACTACTTTCTATGCAATCTAATATACCCATAGTACTATAGGTAAGCACCCTAACCAATCCATATCTTCAATCACACATGATTTTTGAACCATTGATATAAGGGCTTTATTTGGCCTCTACCTGGCCGTTTTCCCATTGGTTGTATGGACTCAAAAGGGAGTGGAAGATACAAACTTCTATTGTCATCAACCAGATTACATTGTTCATGAAGTGCCCCCTTGCATCAGTTATGATCTAGATTAAAATATCAAATATACTAACTACTTGCTCATTAACGGATCAGATTGTGCTTTGAACATATTTATTTGGCTAGGCTCTTGCTTTGCACCCCCTAGTTGTGTTTTTAGTGGCCATCACAACATACTTACATTGATACATTTTAGTCACCTATAGTGGACCAATAAATTCTAGTCCCTTGTGTTCAAATAGCTCTTGTAGTTGAGATGGCCAAAGTTCCAAGAAGTCTCACTTCAAGCACTTACCCACACTCTGGCATTGATCTCATCTTGTAACCCATTCCTTCAAGTCATTAAGAAGTGTCAACAACCACATGCCTACTAGAAGTATGTTCCATATTGTGGCACCTAGCCCCATGTAGTTGTTGGAAATATTGTTGTCATAGATGTCAAAGGAAAGGAGGAGTTCATACTATTGTCCTTGATTTCAAAGGAGGACCTCCATGATGATGATTTTGTTGAAGGAAAAGAAGAAGATACAAAGACAAACTTATGGTTGCTCAAGAATGCAAGCCGACTTCCTTTCCCCTTGGCATTATGGAAAATAAATTTAAATTACTTTGGGCCAACCCCCATCCTTGGCACCTAAGCTTGAAATTAAATTATTATAATGATGCTGGCCAACTTCCTAGAGTATGGCACCCAAAACTGAGATTAAAAATTATACATGGTCAACCTCCTTTGAGGAGGCCGACCTAGTTGGTGAAAAGGCACATGGTGGATATAAACAGAGGGTGTTTGGAGGTTTTCAAGTATGCAACACAATGAAATATCATTCAATTTAGAGCAGATCTAGAGCAATCCAAGAGCAGAAAATTATGAAGAATATTTCAGATATATCTTGAAGAATGTTGGAGCAAATTTCTAAAGGAAATATTATTAGAATTGTGAAGAACTTTCTATAAGAAGAAGAGCAGATCTAAAGCAATCCTGTTGTGCCCAATCAAAAAAAAATTCTTCATTAAGGCATTTTGTAAAGAGTGGTCAAAGTCTTGTAAAAAGTTGTCAAAAGCCAAAATTTCTAAAAATAGAAAGTTTCTAATTTTAGAAAATTTATAAAAATAGACTTGATTCAAGGTTTTTTGGGGTTGTTGTCAAATGGACGTTGGCAAAACTTTCTAAAAATAGAACCTTTGTTTGGAGGGCTCTAACTGATTTTGATTGGTCGAAAATACTTCCCAAACAGGCTGGTCTGGTCAGAATCGTCAAAAGGTCAGTATTTCTTTGGTGGGTCAATTTTTCTTTTTTAGAGGGAAAAGCATGAGCTCCGAAGTCATCAATGGAGGAAGGTCAGCTACCAAGCGTCAGATTTAAAGTCTCAAATGTTGCACAAACAACAATAAATGGCGAATGATGCATGCAAAACAATGAACGGAGAAGGCAAAGAAAAAGTTGAAATTTGTGAAAAAAATTCTTCTGGCAAAGCCATGTCCCACTCTTCAAGAGGGGCGCCTAGGATTCAATGCCTTAGTCAAATTTTATCCTTTTTCGGAAAACATGCAATTTCCTCATTAGCTCAATTCAGTTACGTAGAGAAACAATCAAAAGCAGTTTTAGGGCTAGGAAACGTTGGAGGTCACCTCAGTTTTGTTCAAGCTCCTCAGTTGACTCATCATCCAGTGCTGAGGGTCCGTCAGACAACGAAAAATGGAGATCGAACAGTTGTGTTTTGCGGAAAAATGAAGAAAATGAAAGAAAAAGTTGAAAATCATCAAAAAATGACTAAGTCTAGGATGTCTAGGCGCCCTTGTCAAGGAGAAGTGCCTAGCTTCTCAACATTTAGAATATTTTTCACCCCGTTCGAAAATTTACCAAACTCCTTCGTCAACCCAATTCAGGTTCTCAAGAAATCAATCAAATGCAAGGTCGAGGGTTGGCAAAGGGTATAATTCATCTCAGATATGATCAAACTTGTTTGATTATCTGCCTTTCAGTCTTTGTTGTTCACCTACTAGCAAGAAACGATACCCAAACTCGGGTCACTGGCTCCCAACGAAAACATACAAAGCAAAATTTGAAAATCATGAAAAATTGACTAAGGCTGGCAATGCTAGGTGCCCCTGTCAACCAGGAGCGCCCAAGTCTTCATGCCTTAGAATATTTTTGACTCTGAGTCGCCTTCTTTCCAGTTTTGCCTCCATCAGTGGTTTCGACAACTCGCAATCACAATCAGACGATGTCAGATGTCGGTATGAACAGTGGTCAAACATGAGATTGCCATGGTCAAATGGATTTTATAAATTGGCAATGTCAGATTGTCGTCTCGTTGAAGTCGGAGGCAAGCCTCGTCAGAAGCACAAGCAAGCAACAGTTGAAAAAACATAGAAAAATGACTAACTATGGGATGTCTAGGCGCCCCTGTCCAGTCAAGGCACCTAACATCTCATGCCTTAGCCATTTTTGGCTTCCATCATTTGTTGATCAAATACACTCCCTCACGCGCGTGCTTTTTGCCCTACAAAGGAGGAATTCACCATTGCACATGCAAATGGACTCCGATTTTTGCATACAAAGTTTCTATCTTCTTGGATAAGCTTCGAGTTGTCAAGGCTTTCTCGAAGAAAGTGTTGTTTCGCCCTAAAACTCTATTCAAGAAGGCTTTTGGTATTCATTCTTCATATTTTGCAGGTTGGCATCTATAGGAGGAAAGATAGAACTGTCTTCTCATAAAGATTTGGAGGCTCAAACGGAGTTCTTTTTCAATGTTCTTCATGGATTTGGGATTGGGAAGCATAGAGGAACGGTTTTTCATGGTCCAATCTTCTAGGGTATTGCATTTCAGAAACTGGTGATCAGCTTTTTCAATTTTCATCAATCTAGGTCCATCTGCTTTTTGCTCCTCTTGAAGATTGGAAAATTTTGTATTTCCAAAAATCTATTTTTTTGGCGCTTTTTCGAGAAATCCTCAACTTTTTCAAAATTTGACGAACTAGGTCTCTTCATAATGTGATTGTCTTCAAAACCCAGATCTGAACTTTTTCAAGAAATCCGCTTTTTGGAGAAAAATCAGCAACTTATTTTCCATAGTTTGCACAAAACTTTTCCGAACATAGGCGTGTTTACAGTCAAAATTCAAATTTTCAAACATGCAATATTCTCCAATAAAAATCAAGACCAAATTAGTGTTTCTCCACGATTACCTAAGAACATTCGAAATTGACTTGCATCATGTTCGAGTACTTGATTTGTGTGCTTTGGAAGATGGAAGAAGACAAGGAGGCAGTTACCATCTTTTTGGCGGATATAGTTTCCCAAATTATCAATGAGTGAGTCATCTTTTTGGGGCAACGAAGGTTTCCAAGAATAGAATTAAAAGCAACAGTTAACTCGATGCCTTTTCCGAGTTTAACTTGCTATTCTTGTGAAATAGGAAAAAAACAAATGTATAGTTGGAACTTTCCCTACTTTTTGTTTTTAGCAGGTGGTTAGTTAGTTGTCTTGTGTTAGTTTTAGAAATAAATCTTGTGAGTTGGCAAGTCTAGTCAGCTTAAAGCAAGGAGAATTTAGGGTTACCTACTCCTTGTTTGTGTATAAATAAGGGCAGCCTTGCCCATTATTTTCTTAACCGTTATTGCGATAACAAATTACTAATCCTACTTTTGCTGTAACTTTGTTATTCAATGTTTGTTCACTTTGTGTAAGAGCAAGTTTGCAAGCCTACCTTTTCTGCAAATTATTGTTCAGTTAATGTTCAATCTATGTCAAGTGTAATCTGGTTTGATCGCTAAATTGTAAGCCTGTCTTTGCTACAAACCTGTTGTCCCAGAAGTGTAACTACTGTTGGAAATTTGAGAAAGGAAATCTCATGCCTACTTTGCTCTGATCTACTATCTCAATCTCTTTTAGTATTTTGTCTTATGTGTTTTGCTTATATAATCTTTATTTCAGCTTGCATCTCATAAGTACAATGAGTCTTTGGGTGTGATCTAGGAGTAAGTATATTTAAGCTTCTGTGTTAATCAAATCATTCCTCGTTTACTTTTGATTCTCAAGCTCTGAATTTACTTGAGTTGTCAAAAGCATCTTTAGTTTAGGCCTAGTTGTAGTTGAAGTTTTGGAAAAGAGAAAACCTCAACTACGACACAAAGAGTTTTATAACCTTGTGCTATTGGTTGAGAACAAAAAAAGATTGGCAAATAGTTTAGTTTTCTTTTTTAAGCATCATCAGTGAAGAGGGAGCTTCCCCTCCTAATTTGAAGAGCAGTTCAACTGTGCGTAGCTGTCCGTTTCTAATCTGCATTCCAAAGGTGCGAGTTGAAACGCCAACAAGTCCAAGAGCAGAAAATTATGAAGATTATTTCAATTTTGTTTTGAAGAATGTTGGAGCAGAATTCTAAAGGAAATATAATCAGATTTGTGAAGGAAATAGGCAGATCTATGAAGGAAATATGCGTAGATTTATGAAGGAAATATGTGCAGATTTGTGAAGGAAAATATATGCAGATTTGTGAAGAAATTATAATTAGATTTGAGTAGATATTTATGTTCATCATCTAGTGAAGAAGCAACAACCTGAAGTTGATAATGGGCAAAAGAGGTTGGTGCCTCCTAAAAGAAGAAATTGGTGTCTCTTACTGAGTTGGTGCTCAATTGTGGGGATTGGTATCTCCATTGGATTGGTTCCTACAAATTTTGTAAGTGGGGATTGGTGTCTCCAGTAGGTTGGTGCCTACAAAGTTTGTAAGAGAATTTTATATAAGCAATATTTTTCTGTGGTTTTCTCTTGAAAGGGTTTCCACATAAATCCTTCCTGTGTTCTTAATATTTGAAGTTGTGTATTTGAAGTTATTGTGGTTATTAATTTGAAAAAATTAAAAGATAGTCTTATATTGATTCAACCCCGCCCCCTCTCAGTATAAGCATGTGCTCATCAATAGCCTTCAACTAGACCCATATGTGCATCTTGAAGTGCACTTCTTACTTCCTCACTCATCACAAATCTTAGAACTTGGTCAAGTCCAATATTGTACAATGACCCAATGACCAATTGAAATGTTTTTTTTCCTTTCAACACTAGCCTCCATCACCTATTTCCTTGCATATCCCTTGGAAAGGAATATGTTGATAAGTAATCTGCAATATTTCACACCCAATTTGTACCACAACAATTTGGAACAAATACACACCTAGGAAGTCCTCATTTATCCCCTTAGGTGGTTCCCTAAACTTTATCCTAGAGAGTTTTATTTGCCATGATAGAATCTTCCCTAGTTAAACAATGATTTTGAATGTGAACTCATAGTAGTGTTAACCATCTACTCACTTGACCCTAAGTAAAGGGGTTGTTCCCCAAATACAAAAATGAATGACAATCATACGAAATTTGAATGGTGTTTCCAATAAGCAATTATGAAACTTTAGCACTAAATACACCACCCCAAAAGCTTCTCTCCATAGTGTTATTATTTATCTCTAAGATCAACAATAGTCTACTAGTGAAGAACATCAAATATTCCAACCCATAGGTTTTCATCTATGCTAAGGCAACACCATTAGTGAAGTCAAAAGTGTCTACATGCATATGGAATTCCTTGTCCCAACCTAGATACGCAAGGACAGATGAATTTATAACACAAATATTTAGTTCCTTAAATGGTTGTTCTTGTTTGATCAAACCATATGAACAAAAATCTCATATCAACACATCCAAGTGATGTGAGACTTGTGAAGAAAATCTAATGAGCTTATCCCTATGGTGTCCTTTAATGCTTCCATCTCCAAAACAACTTATATCTTATCAAGATATATTTTTAAACTAGCCTTGTAGATAGTATGGCCTAAACATTTCCCTTGTGGCATAATAGACCTACACTTCGTTAGATTTAATACCAACATTGTTTCTCTACATCACTACACGCACTTCATCAAAAGTTTTAGGTGTATCTTTTGATCACCATAAATTGAACAATAATCCCAATAATCTTTGAAATTTCCTAAAGACACCTTATCAAAGATGTGCAAGATTATCCCTTTGAAAATAGCTATAGCATTATAAAGTCCAAATGACATTTATTTGTAAAAGTACACTTCATCTACTACTGTAAAATTAGTCTTCAAATTATCTTCCCCAACAATGCTTATCTAATTAGACCTAGAGAAGCCATCCATAAATGAATATATCATGTTCATCCACTTCATCGAACATGAAATCTTTGAATAGAATAGGAAACAGGTCTTGAATTATGATCGCATTCAAACTTCTAAAACCTATATAGATCCTTATTTCTCTCAACTCTTTATTTAGGGAAATGACTACAAGAGGCACCAATCTCTCTTCTCAAATCTAAAGATAATCCCCACTTCAAGCATTTTACCAATGTTCACCTATACTTTGGCTATGTAATTCCAGTTCATTGTATAGCATTCTCCATACTAGTTGCAATCCTAGCACCAATTCAATATTATGAATGCATAGTTTTGGTGGTACTCCTTTCAATTCTTTGTCGGTCCATGCAAAGACATCCTTGTAGTATGTGAATGTTCTGAATGTTGTTACTTTGAGTACTAAACTTCAATCATCATAGGCCATGATCACTTTTGAACTTCCATCTTGCCCAAGGTTTACACTCACATTCATGGGTTCTTAGCATTTCATGTAAACTATACTTCCAAAGTGATGCGGTGGCCTATCATATAGCTTTGCGTCCCCCATCTTCTATTTTATAAACTCCAGAGGTAATGTTGAGGTTGATGGTATGGAGGGATCCAACCTTATCTTCTTTTGTGTCTTGTCATCTCTTTCTACTTACTATTCTTCATTAATCTCCATTATTTCAATTAAATTGCAATTATATTGGAATACTTCACAGCTTTCCATTTGCCAAGGGAACAAACTACTGAGGAAATTTATTTCATCTTGTAATGTCCCCTTTTGAGATTTTTTCAAAATATCTGATTTTGTATTTTCTGATTTTTGAAACAAAATTTAAACTTGTTGGCTTTTCAATTAGCACCTTTGGAGTGCTTATTGGAAACAGACAGCTATTGCAAGTGTTATAGTACTGCTCTTCAAATTATAGAGAGGAAGATCTCTCTTTGCTGATGTTCTACGTAAACAAGGGTACTAAGGTTCCTATCTTTTTTACTCAGTTGCAGGACACAAGGGTGCATAAACACAATGCGTCGTAGCTAAGCTTTTCTCTGGTTTCTACAGATCTTAACTACGACTAGCTAGCTTCTAAACTATCCTACCTCCTCAAGACAAACAAAGCATGAAGGCGTAGGAGCGAAATGGATGGATTGGATTACTTGAATCCACCATCTCTGTAGAATATGGTCGAGGCTCTGAACTCTTGGATAAATGCCAGGATAAGGTTTTATGCAAGTAAACACTCTTTACGGTAGGTTGGATTTGAGACTTGCCAAGGAGGAGGAACCCCTGTTCGAGGTATAGGATAGGAAACAATGTACTAGAAACAACAAGGTACAAAGATATGGATATCAGGATTTCTAAGGAGGAGGAACCCCTGTCCGAAGTGTAGGCTGAAATCCGGATCTTTAAACAACATCAAATGATAGCAATCGATAACAAAATATCCGAGGAGGAACCCCTATCCGAGGAGGAGATTGAAACAATAAACTATTGAGAACAAACGACATTGGATCAGGATCAACTCAAAACTTAGATCAAATACGCATACACCATTTGACTTTCTTCTTCAAGCTTTTCCAAATAATTTACATAGATTGGGACAACAAAGGCACAAAATCATGCACATTTACGATCAACCAACAAACTCTCATCCAAGAGTGAACAAATACAAACAAGAAAACTCTGGCAACAATGGCGCAACAATTTTGCGTAGTAAATAAAGGTTAAACAAATAATGAGCCCAAGGCTCTTATTTATAGAAACTCAAAGGAGTAGGCAACCCTAAAATCTCCTTGAGTTAACAATCAGTTCTTGCCAATCAGCAAGATTATTCCTATGTCTAAAAGTAGGTGAGCAAGCAAAGAATGGAAATCTACTTGTTGTGACCTTTTTCACACATCACCCCATCAAGATGGGGACCCCTAAATTTTGCTCCATTCTGGTCTTTTGGCTTTGGTTCGCTCTCTCTCTGGTCTCTGGTCCTTCCGGGGATGTCCTGTCGTTTGACCCAGGTTGAAATATTGGTTAAGTCTGTGTAATTAGGGTTTTCATCCTTCAGGCTTATTTAAGGTCAAACCGAGTTATAAAATTGAAATCTAAGCTTAGTGCAGCAGTCAGAAGACTTCCAGCAGAGTCCCCCTAAATTTTCACTGTATTCCGGCAACTTACTATTTTTAGTAAGTATTCAACTTGGGACTATTTTATTGAGATTTTGGAATTCTGTCAGTTCCACTGCATCCGGGTGACATCAAGCTGTCTACACGTAAATTTTGAGCCGGATCAGACGACTTGCTATTTTTGGCAGTTCGGGCTTCAAGAGCCGTTTTCAGGGTTTCCACATGAGCTTTTCAGATGCATGTCTGGAGAATCCTTCTGGGTTTTCCAAAACCTTCGCAGTGATGTAACATGCAAACCGAGACAACCACTTTCAGAGTTCAGCCTTCGGCGGCTATTTTTAGGGTTCGCATGCAGTGTTTTTCAACGCATGTCGGGTTTTTCTTTATGGGTTTTTCGAGAGCTTCACAGCGGTGTGACTTGCAAGCGGAGAAGATCAAAGTTTAAGGACTTACTATTTTTAGCCAGTGCATGCATGCAGACCAGTTTTCTGGGTTTTTCTGGGTTTTTTGAGATCCCATGGGCAATATGACATGCGAAACCATCCGGCAGTGGATGAGTCACTTTTCAGGCAGTTTCTATTTTTAGCAGGTACACTCTGGCAGCCGCCCAACACTCCAGTTCAGCAAGCAGAACGACATGCAGAAGGAACGAAGTCAAACGGAGACCGTTCGGGATACATGCAAATCAAATTAGGGTTTCACTTTTATAGGGGGTAAAATCCAAAAATAGCCGAAACAAAGTACCCCACCCATGTCAGCACACTTCAAGGTACCTGCTGGCAAAATTTGAGCAAAGTCGGAGAACTTACTATTTTTAGTAAGTCAGAGCACGGCTATAAATAGCAGGTCTGCACCCAAGGTTGGCATCCGAGTAACCCTCAAGCTATCAAGATCAAGCGTTGCAACTTTCAGGCAAAACGGAGCTACTAAAGTCAGAAAGTCAAACTTACTATAAATAGCAGGTGGCTATAAATAGCAGGTCAGGGCAGAGGACTGACAAAACAGGTTCACAAGGCAGAGAATATCATCTGATGAAATTTTCAGGCAAAACGGAGCCTTAGAGGTTGAAAATCAAGGGATTTGCTAAAAATAGCACAACTTGCTAAAAATAGAATGCAAGAGCAGGGGCAGGCAGAGGCTTGAAAATTGTCTAAGGCAGAAATGAAAGTAGACCCATGAAAATGCGCCCACCTTGATGGAAGCCTTGAAAAGTTTCTAAGGCAAAAACAAAAGCACACCCATGAAAATGCGCCCACCTCAAGGATTGAAGACCAAAAAGTTTCTAAGTCATAAAATCAAAGTAGCCCCTTCCAAATGCGCCCATGGTGAAAATGAAAGCTCACATGTTGAAATGCGCCCACCTAGCAAAACAGAAGCATGGCCTAGCATTTGCGCCCAAGGAGAGGTGAGGGAGTTTAAAAAAAAAAACGCCTAAGGCATTGGAAATCAAAGCATGGCACTTGAAATGCGCCCATGGCAAAAAACAAAAGCTCATACCTCAAAATGCGCCCAAAGAGGAAGGAGAGAAGTGAAAAGTTTCTAAGTCAAAAAAAATGAAAGTAGACCCATGTAAATGCGCCCTCCTTGATGACTCTCTCAAAACGCCTAAGGTCAAAATGGAAGCTTGGCCTAGCAAATGCGCCCATGATGAAGAAGGATGGTGGAGGCCGAAATTCTTCTAAGGCATAAAATGAAAGTAGAGAGGTCAAAATGCGCCCTCAAGAAGATAAAGTGGCTAGGACTTGGAGAAACGTCTAAGGCATGGAAATGAAAGCTCAAGGCCCCATATGCGCCCAAGGTTGCTGGAGAAAATTTCCTAAGGCAACGAAATAAAAGTGGAACCTAGCAAATGCGCCCTCACCTTGAAAGGATATTCTAAGTGTTTGAGTATTTTCTAAGTGAGAAATCAAGGCTTGCATGAGTAAAATATGCCCAGGAGGCAATAAGATGCTAAGGCACGAAATGGAAGTAGACACATGAATATGCGCCCAAGTTGAAGTGGAGTTTTTTTTTTTAAATTTTCTAAGTGTGGAGAATGAAAGTGGCTCATGCTAAATACGCCCTTGATTGAAAATGTTTCTAAGGCGTGTCAAGGGTAAAAGCTAGCAAAATAACACTTCACTAGGGTAAAAATACGCCCTTGGCATGGAAGGATGATTTGATGAGTTTTAAAATTCTCCAAAGGCAGTTGAAAGTTGACGAATTTTTTTCAAGGGGAAGATTTGATATCGATGAATATTTTCCATGGGTCAAGTGAAAATCAAATGAACCCGTTTAAAATGCACCCATGAGTTAAGAGTTTGAAAATTAATTTCCTAAGGGAAATTTTAATATTTTCAGAGGAAATTCGTTTTGCCTAGATTATTTTCCTGACGGAAGTTAAATCTCAAAGGGTGAATTATTTCGAGCACGCAAATAATTTTTAATCACCCGGAGTTGAACATTTTAATGAGAGAATTTAAAATGTCTAAGGCAAATTTTATGAAATCGAGGATTTAAATGACAGACATTTTAAAAGTTGGAAATAAATTTGCAACTCCCACGAAATTTTTCGAGTTGAATTTATTTAAACACTGCGAGATTTTAAAATGGAATTCAAGTGATTGTTTTTCTCGCGAGTTGTTTAAATCGCCAAGAGTTAACTGGCAGACTAAGAGGAAAATTCGAAATTTGAAGAAGAAGGAATCATTATTAATAGCAACTGCCATAATGACCGGCTGACGACTAGCCCACTACTGCGCTTGAATTAGAAGATTCCGAACGAAGAGAGTGGAAAATTGATGAAGGTGCTAAAAATAGCCCAGCACTACTTAGCAGGATTCTCCGAGAAAAGTTATTTAAACAATCTCTTCTCTCATTTCTCCTCACATTGTTTCGAAGTTGAAGTTGCTGAAGAAGTTCTTGAGAGATTGAAGTATTTTCCAAGTGGTTGAGGAGAGAAATTCTGTGAGAGTTTATTTTATTTCGGAGTGTTGAGTTGCTGAAAGTGCGAAGTGCTGGAGAAAATTTCATTTGCCGAGACTCTTTCTTTCGAAAAGCTGAAAGTGTGTTGCTGCAACTTCGAAGTTGAAGGTTGAAGTTATTTTCCGGAGTTGCTGGAGAATTTAATTCTCAAAGAGCTGAAAGTGGAGTCGCTGCAGATTTGCGAAGTTGTAGAGGGTTTCTTTTCTCTAGAGATCTTTATTTTCAAGCTACTGAAAGTCGAAGTGTTGAAGAAGTTTAAACGTTGAGAAGTTGAGGAAGTTGAAATTTCATATTGCTGGCAACTCTTTATTCCTCTAACTGCTGAAGTTGACAAAGTGAAGTCAAGGTTCGAACTATTTGTGCTGGAGAAATTAGCTACATTGCTGAAAGTTATTAGCTTGCTGCGTTTTTTCTTCACCAGTCAGAAGTGCAGTTGCTGAGAGTTGTCTCCAAACTCAGAGATTTTTATATAGTTTGAGGTTTGGAGTTAGAAATTTATGCTGAGGAATTTTATTTTCAAAGCTAACTCCGTATTCGCAGCCATCTCGGGAATTGTTTTATTTTATTAAAAATCTGCAGTCTAGCTTATTGCTATTCTATTTTATTTTGCAGATGGCCGGAGCAAAGGATGTTGCAGGAACAAGCAGAGCCGCAGGCAGAGCTGCAAACACTGAAGCAGGCAAGGCTGGCTCATCCCGGCAGGCAATGATTAAAAGGCTCGCTAAGCCATTTCTCCCAAAGTCAGCAATAGTTTCAAAGTTGGCAGGATTAAATGACACCAACCTTGGTTCATTTAATCTAAATGCACTCAAATCGAGGATGTTCGGGCTAGGGGGCCATCAACCATCCGTCACGGCACATAATATAATGAAGAGTGGAATCTACGCAGCTGCTAGTTTTCCGCCAGCAATTCAGTGTCCGGAGCTAATTATGGAGTGCGCCAATCACTACAAGCCAGAACGTAGGACGATTGTCTCTCCGGATGGTAAACTGCTCGCCAACTTCACACCGGATGCCATCGGAGAGGCATTTGGGATTCCAACTGCTGAGGAGATGTTATACAGAACAAACAAGAGGGCAGATAAGATGTACTCTTCCTCTTTCGAAAGAGTCACTGCAGTCATCAACAGAGTTTGGATGCAGAAGCCGAGGCCACCCCGCACTAAGCTCCCAAAGCAGATAATTGCCGAGGACGTGAAACAAGAATACTGTGATTTGATAATGATGTTGAGCCGGGTGAATGGGAGTGCACAGGCTTACATTTTCGAGCCTTGGATGTTCTACTTCATCGAGATCATCTTGGAAGGAAAAGAGTGTGTCGATTGGGCTAGGATGATTAGCAACCACATCGATGAGCAATTCAGGAGCTTGAAGGTGACGAAGACTTTCTACATGAGCTCATATGTGATTTACATGTTGGCCAGAATGACTAAGTACAGAGGGATTTCGTACAAAGAGCCAATCGGCTGTGCCCCTGGTCAATTCAAAATTCATGAAGCCTGCACACAGCTACATTTGGCTAACATTGCCAACTATAAACGGGAAAATGATGCATTCACAATGCACATTGCAAGGACGCTTCAGCAAAGGACGCAGCAGAGAATATCTAAAGAAGCACAGACATTGATTGAGGAATATGGGTATTGGCTCATCCAATTCCCGAAATTCACATATATTAGGCTGCAGGGGTTCACTTCGTATCCGTATCGGTTACCACGATACCCCACTGATCACATAGTAATGCTTGAGGTATCTAGGCAATTGATTGCCTACGATAAGATTCAGAAAAGGAAAAAGAAGGGTGGACTTGATTTCCCTATCACCATGGGAAATTCCATTGAGGTGTGTCCCTCTTTGCAGGCAGCCCGAGAGGCAGAGGACGAGCTGCAATCTTATCATTTGTCATATCACACAGGCAGGCAGGATTTCGATCCTTATGGGAACATCCGGATGGTACAGAACGTTGAATACCGGCACAGAGCTCATCTGGAGGACTTCTGGGCAAATGCAGTGGATGAGGCCGAGATAAGAAGAAGGATGTTTTCCAGACTTCCTCTCAAGTTGATTAGAGAATGTGAGATTATTCCAGTTCCCGACCAGGTGGAGGAGGATGTCAACGTCATGCAACCCGACTATGGGTCAGTTAGGGATACTCCTGTCCCACCACCTGATTGGTCCGAGCCAGAGATCATGGACTTGGACACTCTTTCTATCCCGGTGATGACTTTTACCAGGACTTGGGTCGACAGACATGTATGCAGACTTAAGAGCAAGTCGATCGCCCTTACTTACAGCTTGATGGGTGACCCAAGGCCGTTATCGGTAAAGAGGGGGAAACAAATCGCTCAGACATCGAGGGCACAAGTGGAAGTGCCAACCCAACCGATACCATTGAGGATAGAACAAGCATCACCAGTGCACTCACAAACTCAATCTTCGAGTTTAAGAGTGGTTTCATTATTTGCCGATCAGAGGGCAGGATTAGAGGAAGAGCGGGGACTTGAGGAGGTAGATCAACCCAACGCCCGGGAATCAGCTAGTGTCAGTTTATCCAGGGGCGGCCAACATGAGGAGGAAGAGGAAACAATGGCCGACACACATTTTCAGCAGATGTTGGACACGGCTTTGGAAGAAGAAGAAAACACAGAACAGGGGACCCAAGGGTCGGGAGATACCCAGATTATAGAGGAGGATGAGCCTGAGCAGACCAGTGCAAGAAGAGAGGAAGTGCACGAGATGGAAGCAACAGAAGAACAGCCCCTTGTCATTTGTAATCCACAGCAGACAGTGCCTGATTGGCTTTCCGACAGAATGAGGAGAGAACCCGAGGATGATACGGATCCAGCCATTGAGATGGAAGAGTTCCTCAGGAGGATCAGTGCGCCACCAGAGAAGAAAAGGGCCCGAAAGTTTTCAAAGATCTCGACCGACGAATCAGGCTCTCGCACGCTTCAGGTGGCTATTCCGAGGGAAGATTGTGATCGAACCGAGGAGAGGCCTGAAAATTATGTGATCACCACAGTAGAGTTGGGTCGCCCTACGGGAGCCCAAGTTATCGAGGAGTTCGATAACTCCTATCAGGCATTGAAGGATCAGTTGCTCCGCACGGAGGGGAAGTATAAGAAATTGAAGAAGGAGCACAAAACTTTGATAGGATACGTACAAAATCTAGCACATCCAGGTGAACCAGCAAACCCAACAGTGGAACGTCCATCAGAGCTTCCGAAGGAGTCAGTTGTCGCCTTAGAGGATTTGAAGAAAATGGAAACGGAGGCAGACAAGTGGGTTAGCCGTGTTCATACCGAGACAGGGAAATTCATGGAGGACTTTGCCGATGCTTATCGACAGGCCTCAAATATTTTGGCACGGATGGATATAGTAGATCAGGCCTGGGGTGATACTCGCATCTATCAAACGAAGACTGTACTTCGTTTGGGGGCTTTGATGCATGTACCTCTAGAAACCTTGGTGGATGGAGGTGTAATTCAGAGAGGTGATAGGTATGATTTCACCAGTTGGTACTCCTCGGTGGTCACAGGCCGTGGATTTCACGACGCAACAAGGGCAAATTCAGCTAAAGTGAGGAAAGCAATGGGCAACATCTTGGGGGGAGTCCTCAACACATTAGAAGCCATATTTGCTAGAAAGTTGGTCCCAGAGGAGATAACTGCTGATGGCTTGAAAAGTAGACTGCCTCCATTCTTCTCAGCTGCGAGGTCACTTGTCCTCGATGACTTTGAGAATGTCTCCATGTTCTCTAGTATAATTCAGCATACCCAGGACGCCTTGGTGACATGGAGAAAATCTTGCATCAGATACGGACAGACGGTAGCAGTCTTGGAGTTCCAGCTCAACCATATTCCACCGATCTCTACACAGGAGGTTGAAGCAGTATTGGCCCGGTTGATCGAGTTTGCTATCAGGGAGAAGGCCAATGGGAACGCGCTGCTTGATGAGGATCTTCTTGATGATGGTAGTGGGCATTAATTGCTCATTATGATTCCTGCGGGGGAGTGGAGAATATTCTGTGCATTCATTGCCCACTCCTCTCTGTGGCGGTTTTTAGGGCAGAAACCCTAATCAGGGCATATGTGGCTCGATCTGAGCCCTTCATTGTAATTTGATCTGAACCGTCCACTGAATTGGACTTATTATAAAAGGGGCATCCCCCCTCATTTGTAATCTATTAGAATTAGATAGAGATTAGATCAAGAGGTGAATCAAAGCTAGAGAGTAGAAGGCATATAGCATTTAGCTTAGAAGTTAGCTTTAGATTGAGGAGGGAAGAAAACTTTCCTTTGAAAGTTTTGTAAAAGGTTGTTGTGAACACTTTTCATAATACAAAGAGTTTCATTGCTTGGTGATTTATTTTTTGTTATGAGTAGCTAGCAAGGCCGTTTCGTCTTTCCAATTCAAGGTAGATAGAGCAAAATAGATTTTATTTCATGCAAGTAGTTGTTAATTGTGGAGTGTGGCGTGGTGATTTAAGCATATCTTCTTCATCCATACCACTAGCGGGCTTGTTGATGGTAAGTTCGCCTTGCGTGGTCAACTGGAGTATCAGCACTTAACTTCGATTATGGTTCATATGTTTGTATTCGTCATATTGACGGTATGAACGTGTTGCGTCATAGTTTGAACACTTTTCTCATCCTTTGAAGATTGCACCAACTTTGTCGGAGTTGTTCGAAAGGAGACAAAGCAAAGTTTGGTTTGAAGATTGTTTAAGTCGATCCTCGTCCTCCACCCTTTTACAAGTAGATTTGTAGAATCCCTATCCCTATCCCCTTTAAATTCTGCATTTTCTGAGTCAGTCTAGATACCAGAACCATATTGCCAAATCATTCATGTCCTAATTGCTTCACGGAGTTGAACAACTACGTAAGTCCCCTTGAAATAACCAGCAAAACACATCAACCAACCGAGTCTATTCGCGATAAAAGGAACCTTGGAGTCGAACACATGAACTTTCAAGCAATCTTAGCATGTGGGACACTTTGATCAAGAGAGAATAGAGTGACCGTTGGGCAACTTTATTCTGTGCTGGCACTGTCACAAAAGGCACGTCAACAGAATTGGCGCTAGAAGGAGGGCTGAATGCGAACAACTTAGCAGTTGAACTCCAGATCCTACCAAATTTTATTATCTATGGAAACAATCTTAGAGACTCTTTTGCCCATCCTCCTAACGCAACAGAATTGGCGCTAGAAGGAGGGCCTTACAAAGGAAATTTCCTTGCTCGGGACTGAAATAGAGAACTTTTTAATCCACCACTATTGTGTTATGCTCGCCTCTCCTTCTAACACAATAGAATTGGCGCTAGAGGGAGGGGTACTTTTATAGTGAAGCAAAGAAATTATAAAAGTGTAATGTACCAAGATGGTGCTACCTCATAGAGGGATATCTCCGCGGCTACAGCCAAATTTGGGAGTCAACGACGACCAAGAAGATATTCTTTCAGGATTGAACAACCTCGCGTGGAGAACAAAGAGAAGTGCAGCTGAGTACATGCGAACGAGCTTGGTGTTGCGAGAAGAAGAAGAAAAAGCTGTCGAGATCCAAGTTGCTATTGAGAGAGATTTATTGAATCAAAGACAGCCACTTGCTCCCGTGCCTCGCCGGTGAAGGAAGCAGCTTCATCCTGGATCGCATCAGTTCTTTCTCGCCGGATAAGTTGAAGAGGATTTTGAGGTCTGCACCCAGTTCAACCAAGGAACTTGTAGAGCTAGAGCTACCTACTAGAACAAGGAAGAAGAAAGGTACCCGATCAGACGGGGAAGTTCCCTCAAGTGAAGAAATTTTATCAAACGAAGAAGCTCAATCAAGTGAAGAAGCAGTAAGCGGTGAAGAGGTCTCGAGCTTATTCAAAACTCCGCCTAGCATTTCAAGGTTTGCCCAGCAAGGACCCGCCCGAGATACCACACCAATAGCAATTCAGCGGCAGCAACGAACGACTCCAACAGCTGTATATCGGCGAAGGCAAGCAATGGCTCAGCCAGTTGCAAATGGTGCTACTTGGTTGGTTACCAACCCATCTCCGCTGGAGTTTGCCGACTATCATGACATGCCAAAGAATCCAGAGAGTTTTTGCTCCAAGTTCCACATCCACGACGTAAACCGCACTGCTGAGGATCACATCAAAATGTTTGAAGACCACCTAGGCAATAGGCAGATTGCATACGCAGATGTAGCTTGCAGGTTGTTCCCCTATTCTTTGGGGGAAGAGGCCCATTATTGGTTCATACATTTGCCAGTCGGTTCAATCAGAACATGGGAACAGATGAAGACGGCCTTCATCGGAAAGTTTGGTATTCCCATCACTCCCACAGAATTGTTCAGACAGTTTGTAGAAGTAAGGAGGCAGGAAAAAGAGCCCATTCATGTGTTTAACAATAGATTCCAGAAGGCTCTCACAAGATTACGAACTCCTTACACTATCACGGATGCTAGAGAAAGCTACTACACCGCTTTGGACCCCTTAACTGCAATGTTTGTGAGAGAAGCTCACCCCACTCCCACCGATATGAACTTAGCTTATGCTAAGGCAATTGAAGTGAGCCAAAACATGGGACAAAATACAACTGGTCCCTCACTATACACTGGCTTAAGTTCTGCGAGCGGTCAAATACAAACCTGGAATCAGCAAATTCCAGCATTAAATCCAGTTCCACAACCATCTTACCAGGCGACCGCGCCATCAAATCAGTTGGTTCTCCACCCTGGAGTACCTTCATCTCAAGCGTCAATCGCATAGCCGGTCTATCTGCAAAACACAGTACCGTCGACACAGACTCAAGAGGAAAGAGATGAAATAAAAGGTCTGGTGGAACAAGTAAAGAAGCTGTCAACTGAGGTGACATACCTCAGAAATCAAAATAATCAGATTCAAGCCATGCAAAGGAACAATCAAGCACACCAAGGTGCTAACCGAGGATATCAGAATAATCCTCCAAATCATCACCATGATGCTCATCAAGGATACAATCAGGAGAACAATCATGGGTATAGAAATAACAATCAAGGATTCCAGAAGAGATCCTGGAATACGGGACCCAACAATGGAGGTGTTCCTACACCGCTGGATAACCCACCGCCTCCTGAGAACCGGTAGACAGAGTATACCTGGCGGAGGCCGCCTTGTCAGGATGGTGTAGATTGCACAACACTAGTCAGCACTCTGAGTTGCAATGCCACGAGTTCCAAGTCGCTGCTGACATCTTCAGAGGAGAAGTGAAAAATACAGAACCAGTGGAGAATCCTCCAATCACGGAGTATGAAATAGTTCCAACACCCCGGTATGATCAAGCCCTGATCTTGGAAGACTTCAAGTTTCCACCTGAATTCCAAAGTTATACACCTCCGTCGGTTAATCAGAGGTTTCCACCAGCTTCGGCAAATGGTCCCGCGGGGACGCCAGAGGCTCAAACGCCTTCAGAGGCTCATGTCA
>VCHN02004161.1:0-12466 GCA_007115665.2 Sequoiadendron giganteum | reverse complement strand
GATTGAGTGAGAGACTTGAGAGAGATAGAGGTGGAGAGAGCGAGAGAGAAAGAGATAATATTTAAATATTTTATAAATTGGTAATATATATATATATATATATATAAATATTTATGGATTAACTAAAATATTAAAATATTTATAGATTAACCAAAATATTGAAATAATATTTAAATATTATACATTTAGTAATATATTATATATTAAATACATAATTGTATATTAAATATATTACATTATAAACTTTATTGGATATTATATATATTAAATTATAAACTTAATTGCATTTTTAAATAATATATTAAAGATTGTATAAATTGTTTTAAAACTAATCTAAAAGATATCATATATCGACTTCAAATCCGATATCAGATTCAAATTGGATATTCGATTTGAATCCGATATCCGATATTCTGACACAAAATTTAATGCCTTGGTATTAGGCTTGGTATTAGGCTCGGGATTTGGTTCGGACCTGCCAATCCTAAAAGTCAACACATAAAACGTGTTTAACAACTTACCTTGTTTTTCCAAACTTCGCCCATGTGGCTGACGACTTTTATTTTACCTAAAATTGATAAAACGAAAAGGGTTTGTAAAGGAGTTTCTCAGCTTTCTATCAATATAAATTATATTTTCTTTAGAATCTAATAAATAATTATTAATTATTTTTTATTAGAATTACGACTCAAGTCCTAATTGATAGTCTGATAGAAAAACATCTATAGCTTTCAAATGGTATCACATTTTTTGAATCCAAAACATGCATCACATTTTATGCTTTGCATACTATAGGATTAAAAAAAAAGAAAAATGAATTCCATTAAGTTTTGACCAAGTTAAGGTGGTCAGACATACGAGTTTTTATATTTTTAAAAAGTTGTAATAAAATATTAATAATTAATTATTTATTTGAAAAAATATTACAAAAAAATATGCATCACATCCGGACATGAGTCCTCTACTTATATCTAAAATTTTATAAAAAAATATTATGATTTTATTATGGTTAGGGTGGTCAGACAAACACCTACTTTTATTTTTTCCCTGAAATTTTAGTACTACTGCATTGAAATTTCAAATTTTCACCAAATAGTTTTTTTTTACAAAAATTAACCTAGTAGTTTAGAAACTACATTCAATTTTCCACAGATTCTATTCTTACATATTTTTGAAATAATATAAATAACTTATTCAAATTTTTATGTCAAGTTGCCCAACTCTGATTTTTTGAATTTTCATTGCCACTTAAGGACCTGTTTTTTCCATGATGATCCTGCACATACCCTGTTCACATAATGCAATTTAGCCCATGCTTATTATGCTTATATAGCAATTCTTATGCCTCTAATAAAATGGTCTTCACCAATGACATTGATCTTACATGAAGCTCAAAATCTTTATGCAGTAGTGTACAACAATGTATTTTCAAATGACTAAGGCCATTTCCAAAGATTTTTTCCTTGTGATAAAGGACAACATTGATGGTGATTGCACAAGTGGAGTTGTTGAGACCAATAAAGGTATGCCATTAATTGAAGGAATTTCTCCATACCTATGTTGTGCTTGTGATTCATTATTGATCCTTGTTTGTCACTTGGGGCCATTTCATTATTTCCAATTTAGGTGTTTCCATGTTAGATTCAATACAACAATAGACAATACTATTGAATATGATCCTTCTTTGGGCTCAATGGCAATGTTTGTGGTCTTATTTGTTACTTTTGAGTATAGTTTCATTGCGAGGTTGACCATATTTCTAAGTTACAAGTATATATGAATTTTAGAGGTCATGTATATGGTACAAGTGGTTACATTTGTTTGTACGGGTATCTTAGGGCTGTGTGTATACATGTTCATGATCAATTATCTTGCTTAGCTACACTTCAAGGCTATATGTAGAGATAGTTAGCCTTGTCTTTCTCTATTGTGGGTTCTCCTTACCGTTTATGATTTGTTTCTCCCTACAACTAATTTTATATATACTTGATGGGCTCACATTGATTACCATTGCTTCTTGGGTTTGAATTGATGCTCATTTATAAGTTGTGGGATATGTTTACTCTTGTTGTAAATATGTGAATCATATGTACCTATTTGTTGATCCTAGGGGGGTTTTCTACTTTTGCAAGTGTAATCCTCTCCTTGCAGTTATGGGAAGGATGGATGTTAAAGTCATTGATTCAAGATATTTAATAAACTTGATTTGACTAGTTTTAATGCCAAGATGTTGTGTGTGACTACAAAATTATATATGAAAACTCATGTGCAATAAAGGTTGGTCCTTAGGATAAATTTATGTGTTATATGTGTCTGGGTTAGTTTTAGGACATCAAGTTATGAATTCTGACCTTTATAAGAGGTTGCAACATGATCTATAAATTGTGGGAAGGGTTATTCAAGAAAAGTACATTTTTAAATCAAATATCTCCAAGGTAATCTACAATATTTCAAGGGGAATTTTGAACCTAGCTACTAGTTCTCTCTTACCAAAGTTGCTAACCTAATGTAATAAGGGGAAAATTAATGTGTAACAATGTTCTAAAGAATTAAACTATTTTTTTTAAAAATTTCTTGGTACATGTGTGATTGTATTATTCTAAGATGTCCTTTACTTCTAATTCAAGTATAAGAACACAAGTTCAATTCCATTGATGATCTTTAGGTATGCTCCCTTCTTCCTTCTCAAATTTTACTTGGTTGCCCAATGGAATAGGTATTAGTCTATATGATGAGAGGCCAAACACATTTTAATTTAATCATGATTCTTGGTAGTGTAGGATAAGTTGTTAGGTTCTACTATGCTTTAATGAGATATAGTAAAATAACATAAATTTCTAACTAAGTGAGCTAAATTGATAAATGTATAGATAATCATGATTGTGTGTTTATCTCCTATACATATGTATACGTTATTTAAGTATATTTACTTGTAGGGATATTAGCTTGTTATCTTTTGGAGAAAATTAAAGTATAGTTCATTATCCTTGCAAGAGGTTTTTGGAATCATGTTGTAGGAGCTATTATTCCATGAACTTAGTGACAATTCTTGGGGTTCATCATAATTTGGGTATGTCTACTAATTGGTTGAATTGTGTTTATTGCTTCTCTTTAATTGTCCTATTTTAAGACCTACAAGAATATCCTCTTGGGTTTAGGTGAGCATAAAGTGAAGGAGATTACTCACTCTCAAACATTGGCCCATAGTTTTCCTCATTCTATTGATGAATTCCAACCCTTTCCTCAAGATTATATGTTTTCGTAGCCTTGAGAATTGGTCCTACCTCTAGGAATATATAGATACAAATTTTAGAGCGAATAAATAACATCATTTTTATAGATTTTCTTTGGTTATTTCTACCCACATGCTTATATATGTGACGAACCCCTAGTGAGAGAACCCTTGATATATTATACCTTGGAGACTTGGTTTTTCTTTAAGGTGTTCCTCTTTAAAGAGGTCATGACTTGATTGTCAAGCATCAAGTTGTATGCTATTGCTATAAATATTTTTATGGTAATTAAAGGAAAATTTTAAGAAGGTACAATAGGAGAGTTAAGGTGCAAGTATTTTTTTTCTTTCTTTTCTTGGAGATATACCTTCTTTCATCTAAATTTATTTGTTTGTGTGAATCCAAATTTAGTCTAGGCATGGCATAAATGTAAATCATGGATTCTTTGTGTAAGGATGGTTGTAGGTCTACCCTTCCATATGCATCATATTATACTTGTATACTTGGCTACTATAAAAAATATTATTCTAATTACTAAAGTGACGCCTCGTATAATCATTCAAGTATGTATATTCCTTTGTTAAATCCACCTCAAAACCTAGAGGCATATATGCTTGAACTTACATACCTTCACAACCATATAAGGTTTCCTTAGCTCAATGTACCACAAGCTAAAGCCCAACTATTATAAAATTTAATAATCCTTTTATGTCTAATTATGAGTTCTCAATGACTTTATATTGCACATTAGTGTTTTAGAAAATCAAGATGTTGGTGTTGGAAATAAGCCACACCTGATCTAATGATGGATTGGCCAAAGAGGGGCCAATAGCTCAATTGGTAGAGAACTCTAACAACAAATGGAAGGTTTTGGGTTTGAGTTTTAGATGGTCCATATGAGTTTTAGCTCAACATGAAGGGTACAACACCAAGAATTATTGAGAGGTCACCCATCCTAGTACTAGTCTAGCTCAAGTAGGTTAGTTGTGGACTTCTGATCTAATACAATGTAAGAGCTAATAGTGAACTCTAATACCATGTACGAGTTGATAGTGAGCTTGTATATCCTAGTAGACCACTTACAAAACTAAATGTATCCTTCCATAAGAGAGTAGAGAAAGAGGATATTTTGCTTGATTATGGATGCAATAATGGTATAATGATCAATAATGGATCAATGGTACTACTTACATAATGTACATATGAGGCCTTTATTATATAGGTAAGGTTGAGAGATAAGACAAGATGATATTGTGATACATGTACTAAGCCTATTTTATGAGACAAATTACTTAGATAAGATCTATATGTACATACTAATAACCTCTAGAAATATTCCTAGAATCCTAAGTAAACTTAACATGTGACCATGAGTGAATAGGACCTACTAGGTGAACTAGTTAGGTAATAAACATTATTCACACCAACAATTTTTTTAATAAAAAGAGGGTAAGAACTTTATTGAATCAGGAAAACAATACAAAGCCATAAATAATAGACCACCCACCAAAGTCCAAAAGAAAAACCATCAAGCAACACCCAAAACACATCTCATATCCTCTACAACCAAGTCCTCAAGCTCCCTAGAAAGACCATCCAAAAGAACACTCATTCACACCAATAGTTGGAAGTATGGTATGCCAACCATTATCTATCCTCTAAGGTTGTTCCTAAATCTTCCTCCATAATATCCAATTTATATATTGATCTTAGTGATATACCCTCAACATATGTTGGTGTGAAAGGGGTACTTTATCTAACTAGTTCATTTCGTAGCTAGTTATCCACTTAGGTTCACTTTACAATAGATTAAGTTTACATAGGGATAATATTATTGGGATTTAATGACCCTGAGTTGTCACACCTCACAAGATTCCAACACTTGTCACAATCTTATTACATCTTATCTCATATCTTGGCCTATATAACCAAGTGGTTCCCTTTGTAATCTCAGTTCTCAATCTCATTGTAAGCTTTGCATTCTCTTGAGTAGAATATAGTTTATTCTTTCTCATTTCTAATTTTTAGATTTACTTTCATTTATTTATTTGCATCCTAGGTAGGCTTTTCAATCAAATCTTACATGGTATTAGAGTTATGTTGAGTTGTGGGTTAGCAATAATTTGAGAAATTTGGGATTGTAGAGCTATTAATTTTCAAAGCACATGAGTATTATCTTCTCTTTAATCTTTGGATGATCTAGAGAATCAAAAAAATGTGGAAAAAATAACAATTTCTGGGAGGGTTCAAACATTGACTTGCCAATTGCAGTTTTTTTAAAGGATCTTGAAGAAATTTTGAGCTCACCATTGAGTCTAGAGCAACTGAGAAATTTAGATTTTCCTTTTGTTTTGCTTGAGTCAGACATTGGAGGCTAGATTTGCAAAGGTTTGAAGTAGGAGGTTAATTTCCAAATCCAACAACGAGTTATCATTTTAGGGCATTTTGGGTCAAATCTAACCCTTCCATTGTGCTCAAAAGGCTTGAAAACCTTTCAATTGTGGGTCAAAATGACAATTTGGACAAAGTTGCTAGGTGAGGCAAAAAAGTTGTCTAAGGAGTCATATGGCCCCCATGGATTTACTAGTCTAAAAAATATATTATTTTTTCGTTTCATTTTGTTTTGTTTTTTGAAACAATAATTTAAATATATATATATATATATATATAACTATTTTTTAAAGGAAAAAAATCAATTGTAGGTACATGTGTAGGTTGTACCTATGTAGGCCTTGTAGAAGGGGTACTATAGGGTACCTAAAGGTATCTGTGATCTTCCTTTGGGCCTCATGCCCTATAGAGGGTCGTGACCCTTACAACGGTTTGTGGATCCATGTCATAGGGGTTGGGGTGTGGCTTCATCCCCCCAATCCCCTGCACTTTGGCCCTCAGGCCTATTTCTATTTTTTTAATATTTTTAATGTTTTGAAAAATAAACTTTTAAATTATGTTGACACCATCATATTTGGTGGACTACTAAATTTTTGAAATTGAACAATTTTGTTTGGGGATCAACTAAATTTGGAAACACTTTAAACTACTTGGAGGGTTTCTAAAGTTGGAGGACTGTTAAATTTGGTGGAAGTTTCACTAAATTTGGTAGAAGGAGAATTTTGAAAATCATATCTCCATTGACGGGTTGGTTTTTGAAGACTAAATTTGACAACTCATAACTAGGGCTCCAAACCTTCAATTTGAGTGCATTTTTATTTGGGCTATTTTTTACGTATACACATTCGTGACTATTTCATATTTTAGTGCCCAATTTTTTCATAAATTACATATTCTCACATAGGACACAACAAAAATCTCATTGAGAACTTCAAAGCTGCATAAATTTTACATATGACCTTGGATCAATGCAATTATTTTTTAAACGTATATAATTTTTTGTTTATTTTGTAATGGTGTTTATTTCACATGGTATTGTACTAAAACTATGATTTTAGCATATGCTCATTCCTTTAGGATTCATAAAAGAATTGAAGTCTAGTCCACTTAGTGTTAAATTCTCTTGTAAAAATCTTTAACTGCACTAAATATAAAGAGCCAAATCATTTTTCTTTGGGGAAGCTCTTTGATTGAGTGACTCAAGGGGGGTCTCTTGTTGTATTTATGCTTGTACATCTCTTCTACTTTGTGCTCTATTTTTCCTTCAAAAATGGGTAAATGTTTAAGTTTCCATTGCTAACACCATACAAATATAATATATTGCATCAAAATGCATAGAACACCTTAATGCATCTAGGATATACAACTTATGTTGAAAATAAGTTAATTAAGCCAACAAATGATGATGATTTTTTACTCTGGATGCTTGAACATATAAAATATCTTGGTTGTCTAAGGATTTTAGTTTCCCTTGATATTATTTTTCAAATTGAAGGATGTACAGATTAACATGATGCATGGGAAAAATTAAAAACTTTGTATTGTACAAATGACAAAGTTTTTGGTTATCAAATTGACAACAAACTAATGAGTCTTGATCCAAAGTCTTTTGACATAGGTCAATGTAACAAAGTTCAATGAACTAAGAGCATAATGTAAATCATGTGGCTTAGAGAAGAAAAATATTCAACTTTTCTATAGCTCTCTCAAAAAAATTGGACCTGAATATGCAACTTTTGTTTCTAGCTTTTACACTCATAGGTTGACAATGGGTTGATCTACATTCACTACCCCTTTTTATACTCCCTTTTCAGAAATTTTGATGCAAGAACAAGGAAACCTTCTTTCCATGGTTCTTCTTAAGCCTTAATAGTTACAAGCTTACTTGATTGTTCAACCAAAGGGTTTGAAAGAATTAGGGAATCTTGACAAAAGACAAAAGTAGTTCAAGAAGAAATCACAAAAAGATCAGGTACAATCATCTTATACAAAAAATAGAGTCCAACTCCTCCCCTCCAAAGGGGAATTATCAAAAGAAGGAAATGCCAACTTGTAGCTACTGCAAGAAAACTTATCATGAGGAATATTCTTGTCAAAAGAAGCAGTTCGATGAGCTAAAACATCTTCTTAAAAAGAACAACATTAATCTACCTTTTTTTGTTTCTTAGTAATCCTTTACTCCTTCCAAATTAGGTAAAGGGAAAGAAACTGCACTTCTTTCTATTTTTTATTCTACACAGCAATGGATTCTTGACTCAAGTGCATCACATCTCATGGGTTCTATTAAAGAATATTTTTATGTGTTGGAGCTTTGTTCTTTACCCCACATTCATTGGAGATTATTCTCTAGTGGATGTAATTGGGAAGGGTTCAGTTGATGTTGGAAATGGTACATTTGAGGGTGTCCTTTATGTGCCTGATTTATCAATAAATCTTATCTCCATCTACTAGATCAATCAAAATGGTATAAAAGATGAATTCTCTCCAGATTTTTTTAGTATTAGGAATCTTGACGATAATGCACTCCTTGCAATTGGTAAGGTTGATCATGATTCTCGCTTGTATGCACTTTCTCTCACTTTGTACCTGATACACCTTCCACTACACTACTCACCTAATCAACTTCTATGAGCGAACTATGGCATGATCAGTTTGACCATCTCAATTATTGTTATCTTCTACAACTCAACAAACAAGATATGATCACAGGTCTTCCTCATATCATTTTCTTAATGGTGGTTTTTAAGGTTGTTCTTGGGGAAATATCTTGAGGACAAGTTTGATAAAGGGAAGGCTTGGAGGGCTTCAAAATTCCTTGAGTTGGTTCACAATGACTTAGCAGGTTCTTTTCCATTCATGTCTTTTACTAAGACTTGTTATTTTATCACCTTCATTAGTGACTATTCTAGATATACATGGGTCTAATTTCTTCAACACAAAGAAGTATTTGATAGATTTCAAGAGTTTAATGCTCGTTCTGAGAAGTAATCTAGAAAGTGTGTCAAAATTTGCTTCACATATAATGGTAGAGAATATGTGAACCATCACTTTGAACAATCTTGCACCCTTGAAGGGATTGATTATCGACATATTATTGCCTACACACTACAACAAAATAATATAGCTAGAAAGTGATGGTTGGTTGCATGATCTACACACACTTCTTTGCACATGCATATTGGGTAAAATCTATCAACTTTGTTGCTCACATCCATATTAGTGTTCCATATAAGGAATTAAAGGACATCACTCCCTTCAAATCCTAGTGTGGCAAGAAACTTGTTGTGCGACACTTTAGAGTTTTTGGATCCCCAGCATGGGCACACATTTCCTTTAGATAAGTGTAAGGCCTTGGAACCTCAGGGTTTGCCTTGTATCTTTGTTGGTTCTGCTAATGGTATCAATTTTGAGGAAATCTCTCTAGCTCATCCTCCACTCTTCCTTCCTTGACGATGGATTTCGATGACCATGACCTTGAGGATTTTCCTTAATCTTCCTCTACTTGTTGATTTGTTCATGATATTTCATCTTCCTCTTCATAGAGTTTGAAATCTCCTCCTCTATCCCATACCATGCCTCGTTTGGGCTTGGAAAATACTTGAGTCTACAGACACTCTTATTGGGGATCCTTCAAATACTTAGAGGACTTAGTCACAATATCACGAAATTCCACATTCCTAAATAGCCACAACTTTAGATCCACATCATTTCGTGAAGCATCTAGTATTGTTGAGTGGGATTCAACAATGGAGGAAGAGTACATCTCTTTAATGCAGAAAAGAACATTTGATATTGTTCCACTTCCTAAGGGAGCAAAGCCAATTTGGTATAGGTGGATCTATCAAACCAAATTTGTAGCAGATGGCTCAGTTGAGAAGTATAAAGCATGACTTATGGCCAAGGGTTTCTCTCAAATACCAGGTATTGACTACACTGAGATCTTTTCCCTCATTGCCAAAATGAACTCCATTCACTTGCTACTTGTTATTTTTGCAGCTAATGGTTGGGCCATACATCAACTGGATGTGAAGAGTTTATTTCTTCATAAAGATCTACATGAAGAGATTTGCATGGAGAAACTACAAGGATTCATTCAATATTCTTGATTGGTTTGAAAACTAAGGAAATCTCTCTATGGTCTTAAACAAGCTTCATGAGCTTAGTATGCCAAAATGGACTCATTTCTTCTCTCCATTGGGTTCTCTAAATGCCACTCAAATTTAAATGTCTACATCTTGCGATATGAGGGTGTTCTTCTCTTATTGGATCTTTATGTTGATGACATTATTGTCACTAGGAATACTTCATCCATCATTATGAGTGTCAAGAATTCTTTGCACAATAAATTTTCCATGACTAACTTGGGTCTCTTGCACTAATTTATTGGGATCAGGATCACTCAGACCTCTTCTGAGATCTCTCTTGCGCAACCCAAGTATTCTCTTGATCTTTTATGTCATTTTCATATGGTTTGTTATAAGCCTACAATGACTCCCTTTTTGTTTGGGGTCAATCTTGAGGTGAAATATTCCACACCACTAGTTGATGCCACTTTGTATCACCAACTTGTTGGTAGCCTCATCTACTTGAATCATACTCACCCCAAAATTTCCTTTGTAGTTGAAATTGTTTCACAATTCATGATGGAACCCCATGAGCTTAATTAGAAATTTATCGAACACATCTTGCACTATATCTAGGGAACTCATAGGTACACTATTCACTATGCATCAAGCACAAGTTTGGACTTACTTGAATACATGGATTTTGATTGGTTTGGTGATCTTGATGATGGCAAGTCCATATTTAGATATAGTTGTCACTATGGTTTTGGTCTCATTTATTGGTAGAGAAAGAAGCAACATGCCATTTCTCTTTCTTCAACTAAGGTTGGGTATCATGAGGTTGTCAATACCACCAACGAGGCCATTTGTCTTTAGAATATCCTCGCTTTAGTTGGCATCACTTTTTAGAATCCATTACTCATCTATTATGAAAACTAGAGCATCATCTAGATCTCAAATAACCCATTCCACCATCAACGAACCAAACACATTGAGATTCATATGCATTTTCTCTAAGAGTTGATTCAAGCGCAAGTCATTGATTTGCACTATTTTCCTACAACAGATCAGGTTGCAAATATATTCACCAAACCTTTCACCAAGAGAAAGTATGTTCATCTTTGGTCTCTCTTGGGGTGCAAGAAATCTCTTCTGGGAGGGTCACTTAGACCTTCTTCATTCATCCTCTCATGGGAGGGAGCTTTTTCCTATTGATTTTTCTCCTCCTTTTCTAGTTGAAAGGTTATTATGTATATGGGTACCTCATCAAGCCTAGTAGATAGGACCCATATTTTCATCTTTACATTGTCTAATTCTCCCTAAGTTGCAATTAAGGGGGTTTGTTGGTGTGAAAGGGGTACTTTATCTAACTAGTTCATGTCCTAGTTAGTTATCACAAGATGACAATACTTTTCACAATATTATTACATCCTATCTCACACCTTGGCCTATATAACCAAGGGGTTCCCTTTGTAATCTCAATTATCAAGCTCATTGTAATATTTTCATTATCTTGAGTAGAATACAACTTATTCTTTCTCATTTTTTATTTCTATATTTTCTTTCCTTCATTCATTTGCATCATAGGTAGGATTTTCAACCAAATCTTACATATTTTACTCCACCTACCAAGTAGAAATCATTAAAATCACATTCAGAATACTTGATAAAGGATGTGGAGAATGTTAGATCCATGAGTCACTAAATATCACCAATTTACCCATCTCACCTTGATCCATTAGTCAACCACATTCAAAATTATAAGATTCCTTCCTCACACCATAATATGGGCCCACTACCTTCATTTTTAGTTGTTATCTTGCTAATTAAGACATGGAGGGATTTGATCCTACATGGATTTACAAAGATGAATAGCACGCTAATTTCTTCAAGGAACAAAAGTATCATATTACCTTATCTACCTACAAGAATGTGGACTATAGAGGATTCCATAGGCAAGTTCCCCTTGATCCTGTTGATCTAACAACAAATAATGATACTTTTGCTTAGGAGATGGTGCTTATTATTAATATTTTGATTGTCTTATAAAATTTCCCAATAATTTTAGGCACACCCCTTCTAACCTCGATGATAGTGATGTAGTTGTCATCACTAGTCCTTTCAAAGAGCTTTCCACCACAAACCTATTTCATAGTCACTCCATCCTTGTCATTCATCTTGACCTATAATACCCTAAACTTATCAAATAGGACCAACAAGACCTCCCCACCTTGGATACATTTTAAAATGGTGAGGGCATCCTATAACTTATGTAATACCATGATCATATTCACCCAAGAGATCATAAACAAGGCTTTTAGATCCTTTTAAGCTCATATGTACATATTTTAAAGAACAATTAGATCCTTTAGAGGAACTATCATAATCCACACAATATAAATAATCCCATTAATAGTGGGATTTTTCTCCCATTGAATCCTACCTCACTTAAATATGGACTGCCCCTCCTTGTTGAGGAATCTATAGACATTAATCTAGGTATAGAGGTAAAACCTAAGTTGGCATAGATAGCAGTCATTTTAGATCTTGAGTTAAAAGTAAAAATCTCCATAATACTTAGAGATTATCCAAATATACTTGCATGGACTTATACTAATATTTCCATCTAGTATCTATCCTTGGTCATTCAACACCATGTGGTCCAACATGAGGGTAAGCCAATTTTCTAAAAGTTAATAAAAATGTATCATAAGGTGGCTCTCCTAGTAAAAGAAGAAATTTAGAAGTTACTAGATGTTAGATTTATTTGACCTTTCA
>VCHN02000234.1:0-49393 GCA_007115665.2 Sequoiadendron giganteum | reverse complement strand
GACCCCCAATCCCGTTTTCGCCTTATCGAGGGTGGTTTTGCATCTTTTTTTCGTGTTTTGGCATGTTTTTGGCATCCTGTACCCTTTTTGAACTCGTTAGGCAGCTTATCCTTTTCTTTTCCAGGAGATCACCCAAAAATCCAAGTTTTCGTCCAGTCTCGCAAGGGAGAAATATAGCAACATAGTCCTTCTCGCTGGGGCAGCAGTGGGGCATCTAAAAAAAATAAAAAAATGAATTTTGATCTTAGCAGTTTATTCTTTGAGCCAACGTAGCGAATGCATTGCTTCAAAGAGAGGCAAAATGTAGACAAAAAATATACAGATTGATCCTATACACCTAATCCTGATCTTATTAACACCAGTTCATCCTAAATCATCTCCTCAACTTGTCATTTAATTGAATAATCTTTAGATGATTAAATTGATCATATTTTCTCTCTTAATTAAATAAATCAAATTTATCTGATTAAGTCATCCACTTCTATTAATTAAATAAATCACTTTGTTTAATTAATCCTATAGTCCCTCTTTTAATTAAATAATTCACTTTATTTAATTAATCTCTAAAGTCATCTCCTTTAAATTAAATAAATTAATCTTTATTTGATTAATCTAACACCACCTTCTTTAATTAAATAAATCAAACTTTATTTAATTAAATCTAAAATTTAATTAAATCTAAATCCATTATTCATCTCAACTTTGATTCATTGAAATCCTTAAATATAATTCAAATTGTCATATCAACTAATTTCTATCTAAATTAATCAAATCCCGATTAATGCTAATCCTAATCCATAAAATCCTCTAGATTTTGCAACTTGCACAAGAAAATCAATTTAATTGATTTATAAATTCTTCTATTTTCTCTCATCTTGGCATCAATGAGGGAATATTCCTCAAATTCAAAAATCCCTCCAAAAGGGATGAGTACATCCAACAAGACATTAAATGCCTCTTACATGTCGTTTGGCTTGAGCCAAGTGGCACTTACTCCATTCCTCTCTCCCTCCAGCTTTTAATTTCACAAATTTCAAATTCCATCTAACCATATTTATTTGCACATTCATAAAAATGTGCTCATTCCTCCTCCAATCACATGTTGACAAGTGGCCTTCTCTCATTCATTGGTCTTTTATCCCACATTCATCCATTTTTCCTCTTTTTCCATCATTCTCTTCTAGAAATAGAGAATTTCTCTATTTATTTTGGAGCCATCAACTAAGAGCACAATCACTATAGGCATTTTGCAATCAATTTAGCTAGGTTATTGGAAAATTTCATCAAGGAAGCACAATCATCACCAAAGATCATCATTTTACATCAAGGAATTGGGAAAGGGCCATTTTCCACATCAAAATGGCTCCAATTCCCCCATGGGATTGATATTTTTTTCATTAGAATAAGATTTGATAGCTTTGTTATTGTGTTCTTCACTTCATTTCTTGTTTTCATACTTTAAACTAATCTCATGGGGAATGTTGTTCTAACTTGCATAATGAGCTAATTATATGTTTGTTCTTTGTGTTTGTGCAGGTATAGATTTACCATTCACAAGTTTAACGTAGGACAAATTATTATTTGTTGTGATAGTCAGAGTGCTATTTGTTAGGTGAAAAATCCCACTTTCCATGCTACGACGAAGCATATCGATGTTCAGTGTCATTTCGTTCATGATATGGTGGAGGATGGAAAGGTTAATCTTGAAAAAATGGATACTTTGGATAATGTTATTGATGCTTTGACAAAGCCTATGAGCACAAACAAGTACAGGTGGTGTGCCAGTTCGATGGGCCTTGGGGCCTATGATATTCAGTAACTTTGAGTTTGGAAGAAGCGAGTGAGTCCTTCGTCAAGTGGGAGAATTTTGGAAAAGGTGCCTTAGATTTACTATCTTGATCAACTTCCCATAGTAGTTGTACTTTTTTCTCTATCAACTTGATAGTTCTTTATCAACAGGACCTTGTTCTCAATCCCATCGATGGACTGATGACATTCTATTCAGTGTGGTGTGTTCTATCGATGGGAGTTGGTCACTTCGGCGATACCTTCTAAGTTGTCTCCTTGATACTATGATGTGACTATTTTGGTGTGACAATGTGTTATCAGTGGGACTCTATCTTGAGTCTCCTCGATAGACTAATGGGTTCCTACAGTGTTCGTCGGTGTGACTAGTTTTGTCGGTAGGACTCTAAAGGTTGTCTCCTCGATGGTCCAATGGAGCATGTGAGTGAAGCCTCTCGAAGTGACTTAGTTATATCAGAGGGACTCTTCCTCAAGTCTCCTCAATGGTCCAATAGTTGTGGCAATGTCGTGAGATCATGGAGGATTGGAACTCTAGAATCACAAGTCAAGATTTATGAGGTTTTGGAAACCTCCAACTTGCCAACCGCAAAGACAAGAGGATCACGTGATCACAAAAATATATAACCTTGGAACTACAAGTCAAACTTTGTGAAATTCTTGAAACCCATGACATTTAAATGCAGTTAAGGCTATGACTATTTGAGTGATAGTTGGATAGAGACTATTGGGTTGGATTGATTCGGTAATGTTCTACATTGTATGTTATATGAGCATTGTAACAGTGTGAGAGAAAAACTATAATCAAAATCTATGTATGAGGTTGGTCAGGGGATTGTAATGTTACTCTGAATTAACAGCTGAGAGTAGAGTATGTAACTCTGTATGTAATCAGTTTACTGTAATACAAAGTGCCTTTACTTGGTGTGTGGTTTTTTCTGCCGTAAGGGTTTCCCCACATAAGTTTGGTGTTCAATTTTGTTTGTGTTTAACTTTCTATTCTTTTGTTCTATTGTTGTGCATCTTAATGATCGTAACTCAAATTAAATGAAATTATTTATAGTTCTTTCTTGAGAATTTTTCATTTGGAAGGTGTTTATGCACTGAGCTTTCCTTACAAGAAGTACCCTACATCACTTTAGGAGAAAGGATGTGTCATGAATTTCTCCCCTGGAAAGATGCACCATCTATACATCTAGTTATAACAAGAAGCAGAAATAATTCTAAAATTTTGCTAGAGATACTCAAGAGTATCCTTTGAAAGTGCCTTTATGAAGATATCTACAATTTGATCCTTGGTAGGCACATACTCCATTCTAACTTCATGCTCTACAACCTTCTCTCATAGAAAAAAAATACCAGATTGAAATGTGTTTAGTCCTTGAATGCATTACCAGATGCTTGGAAATATTAATATCACTTGTAGTGTCACATAATATAGGAATGGGTTCATCATAAAACATGCCTTCACATCATTCAAGGTTTGCTTCATCTAGAGCACTTGAGTGCAACAAGATGATGCAACAATGTATTTATCTTTTGATGTGGACAAAGACACCGAGTCTTGTTTTTTACTAAACCACGAGACCAATCTATTTCCCAAAAAGAATGTGCTTCAACTTGTACTTCTCCAACCATCCACACATCCTACCTAGTTAGCATCAGGATAGGCACTCAAAGTGTAATGATCCTTTCTCAAACTGATCTCAATTTTCCCCAATTTGTAGCTTTGTAATTTTATCAAACAATTTGATTGCAAAGTTGTGGTTTGTGGGTTTGAGTGTTTAAGTCTAATATAAATTATTTTCAAATGATATTTGATGCATATAATGTTTGCAATTGACTTCTATGATGATTACACAGGGTCCTAGATGCAATGCAGATTTCTTTTTGTATTTTCAAATATAATAGATGAAGCTACATGAACTAAATATGCAGTTATAGCCTTAAGACATTATCTCAAACAGTTGGCATACATCCTCTTACACATTGCATATGCATTAGATTCAAATAGAGAACTCCTAACTTCAAATGTATTACTGATAATTCAATCTATTTACAATGTCAATGAGATTAAATGCCAAGACTCTTGATTTACATATATATGAAAAAATTATTGAATTTGATATGGACTTTCATTTATAGCAGTACCTTCTAAATGCAACTAAATGACATAAAATAGCATGAAATAACAAAAAGGAACCTATAGCTTGATGGCGCCTTGAATCCTTGATGAAGAAGCAAGCAATATTATTGAGACATGAAGATCATATGACATCAAAATGATTTTCTGAAGCAACCGCCCCTATTTTGGTCAGATCTCCAAAAATAAAATAATTTCCAATGCTTTGAAGTTGTCTTAAGCATCTAACATGGTCACCCTTGTCCCTATAATTGAGCGCCCCAATCTCCAAGAGAATTTGATGGCATATGTGGCCTCCATGAAAAAAAACATGGTTCTCTAATGGCTGCTCCTATGACTGTAATTTTATTTTAGACTTTGCCAATGCACACTTTTAGACCTTCTACTCCTTCCAAAATGCCTCCAATGCACTCTATCAATGCAAAACTACCTCTACCAATGATCTCCTAACTGATATGCAAGATTTCCTCAACAAACTTGGCTCCTGGCCACCATGAAAGCACAAATAGAAAGACTGAGATACCTTCCTCCAATAATGCAACCCTTCAAGACATATTTCACTCCCTCAATTATCCAATCGATGGGAGTTATCGTTCCCAAATATCAATTGATTATCTGCAGACCACTTGGCTCCACAAATGCTCAAGAATAAATCATCAATCATCAACATCAAATTTGGATACCCAAGAATGAACCTCGATGTCCTTTTATGCTCTTCCTCTAGAGGTCGGCCCAATTAAAATAATATTATATTTTGACTTCTAGAAGATTCCACTATATTTTATTATTTGCACTTTATAAAATATGAAAATATAATATAATTAATAAAGTGCATCTCAACATCAAATTATAACATAAGGTTTCCATAAATAGAAATAATAATTATATCAATGGAAAACCTCAATATAATCAAACACTGAGCCAAATAATCACTGAGTGTCTGTTGAATGACTCTCTTACTATGCCTTATTAGCTTACGAGATCCGCTAATAGACTAACCCTGTTGATATGTCAATGTCAACTAGAAGGGGACATTACAGTCCACCCCTCCTAAAATTGCTTGTCCCCAAGAAATCTTAACTCATGATGCTGTAAGATCTCCTCGCTCTCCCATGTCGCATCCTCAACTGGTAAGTTTCTCAATTTGATCAAGTATTCCTTGATGACTTGTTTCCACAAGGTCCTCTCCCGAACATCCAAAATAGCCTCTGGCACCAAAATCAATCTCCCTTATCATCTAATGGGGGGAAGTTATGGAGGGAACTACATGATGTCCTAATGCCTTCTTGAGGTGTGACACATGAAACACATTATGCACTCTGTAATCAGCTAGCAACTCTAGCTCATAAGCCACCTCTCCCACTCTCTTGATAATCCTGAACGAACCATAGTAACGTGGCTTAAGTTTCTCTGCACCACTCCTCTTAAGAGGAATTTTTTTATGGCTGCAACATTAAGTACACCATGTCACCAACCTCAAAGGAGCACTCAACCCTCTTCTAATCTACATATTGTTTTTCTCGGTTATGTGCCCTCTGTATATTTTCCCGTAGAGCTCTCATAATATCCTGGTTATCCTGTAAGAGATCACCAGCACTAGGCACACAACTTTCTCTTAAAAAATGATCTAGAAAGCTTGACGCATCATACCCATACAAGGCCATGAATGGTGTCATCTGAATGGAGAGGTGATAAGTGGTATTATAACAATACTCACAGAGTTATAACCACTTAACCCACCCCTTCCATTGTCTTGTAATGTAATTCCTGAGGTACCCTTCCACCCACTTATTCACTGTCTCTATCTGGCCATCAGTTTGCGGGTGGTAACTAGTGCTCGGGGTGAGCTCTATCCCACATGGCCTAAAAAGCTCCTGCCAAAAATGACTCATGAACCGACTATCTCTATCACTGATGATACTCTGAGGCAGACCATGCAATTTGAATACCTCATGGAAGAATAACTCTGCAACCTGAATAGCTGAATATGTAGATGTGATCAGAAAGAAATGTGTGTACTTAGTCAAATGATCCACAACCACATAAATATAGTCTCACCCCTGGGCTTTCAGCAATCCAGTGATGAAGTCCATCGACAAACACTCCCACTTCCTATCAGGAATCAGAAGTGGCTGAAGTAAGTCTGCAGGGTGTGTGTGCTCTTGTTTATTTTGCTAACAAAAAGGACATTCTCTGACATACTATAGAACATTTGATTTATGGCCTTTTCAGGTAAATATCTCCCGTATATGTTTGTATTTTTTGAAGTATCTGGGATGTCCTGCCATAGGTGCATCATAAAAGGTCCTTAAGATTGTGTTCTTCATCTCTGGCCCTAGAATCAAGTAAATCCTCCCCTTGTAAATGATGAGATCATTTGCAACTGTATATTTGTCATCCTGGACTGATCCCTCAACAATCCCTATAGCCCAACTGTCCTTAGCGTAGTCTACCACTATCAGGTGCCTCCAATCCTTCACAATCCCAACATTGGAACTCAAGTGTGGGTGACGTGATAACACATCACCAACAACATTTTGTGTTCCTTTGACAAAGGAAATTTCAAAGTCGTATTATTGTAGCTTTCTCACCCATTTCTACGGATGATCATTAAGGTCTCGTTGCCCAAGAAAGTGTCTCAAGATGTTGTTGTAGGTCTTCACTACAAATTTGCTGCCCACCAAATACTATCTAAATTTGGCCAATGCATGCATAATGGCCAGCATCTCCTTATCATATATGTTGTATGCTCTTTTTGTACCATGAATCTTTTGACTTTTAAAATCAATTGGGTGTTTGTCCTGCATGAGGACTGCACCTATTCCCACACCTGAAGCATCGTACTATAGCTCAAAGGGTTTAGAAAATTCTGGCAAAGCAAGCACTGCGCAAGTAGTCATGATTCGTTTGAACATCTCAAAGAAATCACGCACCTTTGGAGTCCAAACGAATGCCCCTTTATTTGTCAAGTCTATGAGTGGAGCTGCATGGTGTGAATAAGTGTTAACAAATCTATGATAAAAACCACACAACCCCAAAAATCCTCTAAGTTGAGTGAGATTCTCTGGTGTAGGCTATTCAATAATAGCATTAATCTTCTCTCAATCCATACACCCCCCATTTTTATTGATGATGTGACCTAGATATAATAACTATGTCATCCCCAAATCACACTTGGATTCCTTGGCATATAAGGACTCCTCTCCAAGAATACCCAATACTGTATCAATATGCACAATGTGATCATCCCATGTTTTACTATACACCAAGATATCATCAAAGAATACCATCACATACCTCCTCAACTGTGAATGGAAGACCCTATTCATTGTGGACTGAAATGTTGCAGGAGCATTAAACTTGAAATGTCCACAATCACACCTGAATGCAGTCTTCTTCATGTCCTACTCCTTGACACGAATCTGATGATACCTTGACCTTAGATCAATTTTGGAGAAATAGCGGGCACCATGTAACTCATCTATTAGCTCATCAATTCTAGGGATGGGGTATCTATTTGTGATAGTTCTTATGTTCAAGAGCCTGTAATCAATACAAATCCATAATGTACCATCCTTTTTCTTGACCAAGACTACTGATGATGCAAAAGGTGACTTACTTGGTCTAATGTGTCTCATGGCCAGCAACTCCTTAATGGTTTTTTCAATCTCATCCCTGAGTCACTTGGGGTGTTTGTATGGAGTAATTATCATGGGCTTGTCACCCTCCTCCAGTTCAATGATATGCTCAATCCCTTTGTCTTGTGGTATACCTAGTGGGATATCACTGAAAACCTTAATGTACTTAATTCTCAACTCCTGAATGTCTAGATGGTAAATTGGCTTCTGCTACTCACCCTGTGTAGGCATCAAAACACACTCAGCTACCCACTCAATCATATCATGTCTCATGAGCCTCTCCATTCTTCTGAAAGAAATCATCTTGAAACTAGGATCTTGAATGGCCTTAAGAACATGAGTTTTTCCCTCTTCCTGGAATGTCATCTCCATCTCTCTGAGATCAAGGGTGAATTTCCTAATATCATTTAACCATTTCATGCCAAGCACCATATCCGTATCACCCATATTCACCACATAGAAATCAGTCTTGAACTCATAGTTGTTCAAGTGCATGGGAAAATCTAGAATTCTCTTATCACACTTGAGGGTATAACCATCTGCAACCTTAAATCTTATCCCCTTAAATTCCTCAGTCCTAATACAACACCTCTCAACCAATCGAGCATAAATAAAGTTATGAGTTGCCCCTATGTCAAGAAGAGTGATAATATTTTTCCCTTCTAGAACTCCACGCATCCTAAAATATCCCTCCTACTGGATGCTGGTGATGTGTGCATCATGTTTCCTTGCTTCCCCTTCATGCTCTCCTTCACTTTCATGCCTTTCTTCTTCGTGCTTAGTACCTGAATCCTCATAATCAGATTGTTGGTTTGATTTCTTTGACTCTGAATCCTTGTAATATGCCCACATTTCTCTATTAGATTTTCCCTTAGGTATTAAGGGATAATCATGGTTTGCATAATATGGCCCCTTATAGTAAAAACACCTCTTTTTTTGCAAATCATTGAGTGTAACCCGGTCTAGAGGTGTTGTTGATTTTTTGTCTTGATATGAAGAAGATCCCTTGGATGAGTACTTACTTTGTGGGGCTGCAAGTTCCATGCTCCTAGAATTCTTCATTGCCTCCTGAAGTGTGGGAGGATCAAAGGCTTTAATCCATCCTCTCATAGGCTCCATTAAACTCTCAATGAATAGGACCACTAGTCGCCTCTCTGAAATGTTAGGAACCATCACTGATAGTTTCTGGAAGTCTCCAATGTAGCTCTCCAAACGTCTAACTTGATTAATCTAGGCCAAGTCTCTCAAGTTTGATTCATGATACTTCCTATCAAAACACTCAACCAATCTATCCAAAAACTTCTGATAGGATGTGATCTGACTATGCTGCAATTTAACTAGCCCATGATACCACCATTGGTGTGTTATGACCTCCAAATGCAAAGTGGAATATTTGATGGCCTCATCTTTTTTCATGGGTCAAAGAGCCAAGAAGGTGTCTAATTTATGAATCCATGACTGTGCTATAGTCTTTCCACTACCATCAAACATGGGTAATTTAAGCTTATAATTTGCATGTTTGAGATCCTTGTTTTGATTCTGAGGTCTCCTCTCCCGTTGAGACCTATATTAGTCCATTCATTTTTGCACAAATCGATCAAAATGCATGAGCTCTCATGCCTCTGGAATTAATAGCCGCCATTCATCATGAGCAACCATGAAAGCATAAAAAAAAGTGGGTTCCTCCACCTCTTCAACATTCTCTTCTACTACCTATTCTTCCCTCAAGAAAGTGGGGCGAGTTGGCCTATGAGCAGTATGAGAAGATGCTCTTTGTATTCTCCTTAAACCTGCTACACTCTTGTCATCATCTTGATCACTATTACTTCTTACTCTATTTTCCACAATAGCTTTATTTTGTTGAATTTGTTGTTGCAAAGTGGTTGTGAATCCTTCAAATGCTTGGGCCATTCTTTCAAAGAGTTCTTCACCCCTATCCACATTTCTCCTTTCATTCCTAGGAGGGCTACCTTCTCTCCTTTCCTCAATAGTACCACCAATCTCTTGATGTCTTGCTACAAAAGTTGTTGATAAAGTGTCTTTCTCAGGGTGTGGTGGCCAATACTTTTGTTTCCTTTCTTATCTATTTGTATACATCTTGGTATTTTCATTTTGTTGCATAAATGAAGCCAAATTCTAACCCAAAGGATGGCAGGAAACCACTCTGATACCACTGTAATGAGCCTTGCTCAAACTGATCTCAATTAGCCCCAATTTGTAGCTTTGTAATTTTATCAAACAATTTGATTGCAAAGTTGTGGTTTGCTGGTCTAAGTGTCTTAGTCTGATATAAATGATTTTCAAATGATATCTGATGCATATAATGTTTGCAATTGACTTCTATGATGATTAGACAGGGTCCTAGATGCAATGTAAATTTTTTTTTGTATTTTCAAATGCAATAGATGAAGCTACATGAACTAAATATGCAGTTACAACCTTAAGAAATTATGTCAAACAGTTGGCATACATCCTCTTACACATTTCATATGCATTAGATTCAAATATAGAATTACCAACTTCAAATGTATTACTGATAATGCAATATTTTTACAATGTTAATGAGATGAAATACCAAGACTCTTGGCTTACATACATTTGGTAGAATGCTTGAATTTGATATGGACTTTCATCTACATCAGTACCTTCTAAATTCAACTAAATGACATAAAATAGCATGAAATAACACAAAGGAACCTGTAGCTTGATGGCACCTTGAATCCCTGATGAAGAAGCAAGCAATATTGTTGGGAGATGAAGATCATATGACATCAAAATTATTTTATGAAGCAACCGCCCCTATTCTGGTCAGATCTCCAAAAATAAAATAATTTCCAATGCTTTGAAGTTGTCTTAAGCATCTAACATGGTCACCCTTGTCCCTAGACTTGAGCGCCCCAATCTCCAAGAGAATTCAATGGCATATGTGGCCTCCATGAACAAAAATGTGGTTCTCTAATGGTTGCTCCTGTGACTGTAATTTTGTTTTAGACTTTTCCAATGCCCACTTTCAGACCTTCTACTCCTTCCAAAATGCCTCCAATTCACTCTATCAATGCAAAACTATCTATACCAATAAACTCCTAACTGATATGCAATATTTCCTCGAAAAACATAGCTCCTAGCCACCATGAAAGCACAAATAGAAAGACTGAGATATCTTCCTCCAATAATGGAACCCTTCAAGAGATATTTCACTCCCTCAGTTATGCAATTGATGGGAGTTATTGTCCCCAAAGATCAATTGATTATCTGTAGACCACTTGGCTCCACAAATGCTCAAGAAGAAATCACCAATCATCAACATCAAATCTGGATACTCAAGAATGAAACCTTGATGTCCTTTTATGCCCTTCCTCTAGAGGTCGTCCCAATTTAAAAAATATTATATTTTGACTTCTAGAAGATTCCACTATATTTTATTATTTGCACTTTATAAAATATGAAAATATAATAGAATTAATAAAGTGCATCTCAACATCAAATTATAACATAAGGTTTCCATAAATAGAAATAATAATAATATCAACGGAAAACCTCAATATAATCAAACACTGAGCCAAATAATCATCGAGTGTCTGTCGAATGACTCTCTCACTATGCCTTATTAGCCTATGAGATACACTAATAGGCTAGTCCTTTTGATATGTCAATGTCAACTAGATGGGGACATTACACAGAGAAAATTTATTATCCTTTTTATACCACATGCCATAATCTAGAGTTCCCTTCAAATATTTGAATATTATTTTCATATATATTTTCATGAGAATGCTTAGGATTATCTTGAAATTTGGCAAGCAAACATACCTCATGCACAATATCAATCCTAAAAAACATAGAGACATGCAAAATATTTACGTAGATAAAAAATATGTACATACACCAATTGACACAAGTACCCAGAATAGATAGATGTCTTGAACTATCTATAACTAATTTTTATTTGAAAATTATACTTGGGGACCTCCAAATTTCTTGATATAACAAGGTAGTATGTATTGAATAATCCTAAAAATGTCCACAAGACAAATCATCTTCTCTTGAGGAATATAGAGCATCCCAATGATCCTTCATCTTCAGTTCACTCTACTAAAGCATAGACAAAAACTGTGTCATTTGCATCTTTTGCTTCAGAAGGTGTAAAGACTTGAACTCTTGGATACAACACCTTCACATCTTTACCAAAATATCTTCTAAACCACAAAACTAATTATTTCTTAGTGGAGGGATGCAGAAAAAAGCAACATGACTCTACCTTAGCCTTAGAAAACTTATAAAACTTTCCTTTTTTAAGCTTATCTTTATGTGCAGTACACCAAACATGAGTGATATCAATAAAAACAAGTGTACCAACCTTCAAAAACTTTTAACTTCCATTGGAACCTTCATAAAATATTTCATACTTGCAGTGAAAAACTACATATCAACTGAGTTGATCCAAATCTTCTTTCATGCTGAAATCTTCAACATTTTATCTTTTTCAAGGTACTAAAAGGTTTTGGAAGTGATATCTCCCCCTGAGATAATTCTCAATATCATTTTTTCTTAGAATATTATGTAGAATGTACATGTGTAGAATCATCCTTTCTCTCATGGTCTTCCTTCAAGACCTTTCCATTATGATCCCTCCTTTGTTGATTAGGGTTTTCATTCTTTTTATAATTTGGTGGCTTTACAAAACCACTTCTGCAATTATTCTCCTTATGTCCCACATTATTCTATTTTTAGGACACAATTTTTTTCTCTAGAACAAGGTTTTTCCTCTTCACCTTATATATGCACTCATTAGCCTTGTGACCATAGTTGTTGCAAGCATAGAAATATCCATGAAATAAGGTAGCATTCTTTCTTTGAGGCATTAAATGATTTTCTACCCATGCTATCATTCCTTCTTTGTCTAATTCTACAATCAATAGTCATAAAACCAAATTTATTGCAAGATAAATAGTAACCTTGAAAGGATTTATTGAACTTGGTAGGAGCATGTTGTTTTATAGATGGAGGGATTCCAAGTCCTTTTTGCTTCCAGTCAGAATTGGATCCACCTTTCTTCCCATTTTGAACAATATTTGCATCTCCAAAGCCATTCTTCTTAGAATCTTCAGTGTAGGATTTCTCTTCCTTTTTTTCAGGTCTTCCAATTAATTTGGGGCTATCCTCGAGACTAGAATTTTCTCCTTTTTTATTTTTTCATTTTCTTTTTTCAAGGAATTCATCTAAGTGAAAATATCCTCCTCAAGTTTTAAACATTCAGTTGTTTTGCCATTTAGCTTGGCATTCAAGAAATCTTCAATCATCTTTCCTTCTTCAACATTTACTTTCAAATTAGAGATCATACCTTCTACCCTTTTTAGTTTAATTTCACATTCTTTACCTCCTTCTACTTGAACTTTTAGTTTGTTAGTTTCCTCCTTTGATTTTTCAAGTAAGCTCTCATATTTATGATTTAGTGTCTTTGCTTCATTTAGGTCTTCTATATTAGACCAGATATTTCCTTCAAAACCTATTTCCCAATCATCTAAATTGAAGTCCCAACCTTCAGGTTCCATAGACTCTAGATCTGGTTCAGAAGAAAACATATCTTCATCACACAAGGAACAATACTCCTTACATTTTTCAACATTGCATTTCATGTTATCAACATTGAAGGCCGTAAAGAGGGTTTGATCATTTGAATAGTTCTCCTCATATTCTAAGGAACCACTACTCTCCTTAGAGTAAAGACCCCTTTTAACCTTATCCCTTTTTTAACTATCATCTAATTCTTTATAGGGACATTTAGATACAAAATGACCAATTCTTCCATAATTAAAGCACTTGAAGGGTAAATTACCTTTGCATTTTCCAGTACCTTTCTTCAATCTTCTAAAAACAATTGCTTCAATTTCATCAAGGTCATCATTCTAATCAGTAGCCTCATCTCCAACCTTTTGTTGGATTTGAAGGTAGCTTCTCTTTTAGAACATCTTTATTAAACTCTCTCATCTCAAATGCAATGAGAGCACCAAACATTTCATCCATAGAATACTAATCTAAGTCTTTAGATTCTTCAATGGCAAACACCTTATGACTATAAGATTTTGGAAGAGATCTCAAAACCTTCTTCACAAGATCACATTCGTTTACTTCTCCACCAAGATCAGTGATGCTAGAAATAACTTCATGAACCCAGAGCATATAACTTGCAATGTATTCATCCTATGTCATCCTCATAGTCTCCAATTTTCTTGTAAAGATCTACATCTTGGATTGATTTACTTTTGTATCTCCTTCTTTAATACTACTAAGTTTCTCCTACATGTCATTAATCATTTTGCAATCTATCACCTTCAAAAGTTCTAAATAAGCCAACCCACATACTAGAGAATTCTTAGACAAGATTGCAATCATATACCCTGATTTTAGCTAGATCTATTGGAGTAGCAAGAGAAACATATCCATCCTTGATTGATTTACAAACACCAAACCCTAGAGAGTTTAGGTTTCCTTCCATTATTAATTTCCAAAAAGCATAATTAGTCCCATCAAACCTAGGACCCTTGTATGAACCATCATGTGTCATATCGGATCTTAGCCTCAAGATTTTAAGCTTCTTTAGAGGAAATTGTCTCTAATACCAATTGTTGAACACACTTAGAGATTGAGAGGGGGGGTGAATTAGTCTTATCAAAAAATTAATCCCCTCTGGAACTTAAATATTTCAGAAAAATACAACCTTCTTTATCAAATCAAAACCTTAAAATAGAACAATAACAAAGAAAGATATAGTAGTTTGAAACTTCAACAACTTCAACAATCCTTAGCAATGAAAGATATATCAATTATAGTCTTAACTAGATCAAAAACAAAGAAATATGAAGTAAATAACACACATGCATAAGAGAACACTAGATTTAAGTGGAAAACCAAATGAGGGAAATTTTTAACTAGATTTAGGAGAACACACAATATAAAGGCTAACTGCCAAAAAGGACTTGCAAACTAAGGCTCACTACCTCGGTGTAAGATACAAACGAATTATAGAACTGAAGCAAGCACAACTCCAGGTGCAAGATACAAGGACATAATGAGATTCACTATCTTGGAGAAGCATACAAAGATTTAGATAAAGATTATAATATTTGTGAACAATTCACTCTACCGACTAAGGCATTAAGGCGCATTTGATCTTTCCTCTTCACAATGTAGCACTAATTATGCTAGATATTCAATACATTTCACACACTTTATTTTTCACACTTGTACACTTCTCCACATTGTTGAATCCTAAATGATCCTGTATTTATACCCACCACAAATCTTCAAAACTTCAATTAGGTCGATCGAGAAGGAGATAAATAATGAATTCAACAAGTCAGCCACCAAAAACATAATGCATTCCTATCTTGAAAATAGAGAGGACCAAATAAACTAATACATCTTCCAATGTGATCCAAAATAATTCACATGTTGGTGCACATCAACCTAAGTTGACATCAATTAAATGTGTATATAAAACTTTGAAGAGCATAACCAGTCAGCCCAAAAACATACTTTCAATTGAATTTACTCAAGGAAGTTCTAACCAAGATAGGTTAAGACCTAAATATAACTTAACACATATTTAATTGTTGGTGTAGACCCCCAAGTACATGGCACAAGTAAAGGAACAAGCCTTGTTATGCCAGATATCTATAAATGACACAAAAATCCAACTCAAGACATAATGCAACACCAAAGAGGCCAATCAAGATCATGTGGATCACATGGGCATGTTCCATGAACAATAAAAAACACTTGCAAACAATTCTTTCATACTTTCATGCCACTAATATCCACTACAGACCAAACATGAACATAATACTTCATCTATGAAGCACAAAAAACATAACAAAAAGATGTAACATTAATAGATCAACTTGCAAACCACTTCAACACATGGAATTGGAACTAACAAATCGCACAGAAGTTGAGAAAAAATTCACCAAGCCACAAGAGAAGAGACATCAATGTGGAGAAATGTAAAGTATTTTTTGGACCAGCCCAAACAACCAACAACACTGCCAACTTCTGCAATTCACACAAAATCTCCTCAGCAACACTAGTGAGCTGAAAAGATAGGAGTGAAACATCCACAAAGCACTAACATTGAATAATAAACTACAAGACCATATCTTCAACAATGGAAGAAAGTAGAGAATTCTCCCAAATAAACTTTAAAGAAGATTCTTGAACCAGGATTACCTAAGCAACTTGCAAAGGCCAGAAATTTCTTCCAGCAACATATACTTCATCAGGATCAATAGGAGAGAGCATACAACATATTTTATACCTTCAACAACATATCTCCACTATCAACATCACTTCTAATCCTCATATTAATATATCATTATGAAACCAATTTTGTTGACAAAAAATATACTCAATATTTCCTTGATTATCACCAAATAAGGCATGAAATCCAACCATGAACTTCAACAACTCTTATTTGATTAGGCATGACATCCAATCATGAACTTCAATAACTCTTCTTAGATAAGGCATGAAATCCGATTGTGAACTTCAATAAACATCTACATACATCAATGTTAACCCAACGTGAATGTTGTCAACAATGACGACCAATGGTAAGCAATAAATAGTGCAACAATCTCTCACCAAGTATAGATATCAAAGATATTAAAAGCCAAAAATCTCCCTTACTTCTCAAGTGTTGACAATGATGAAAACCATAAGCAATTCATGAAGTACTACCATCAACCACTGTAAACAAACCTCATAAACATATGTAACAATCTTTACAAAGTGTCAACATCAAAGACAACCAATAATTAGCGTTGTCATCAATGATAACAACTACCAACATGATATTGTTAGGGGTGATAATTTATCACACTACAAGAATTAAATATAGATACATAAAAACTAAACCATTAACCAGATTTAACATAAAAATATATCAATATAAGCTATCATCACAATAATAAATGAAAACTATTGATATTTTCTATCCATATCCATTTGATTGTAAATAATAGTTGATTGAAAATTTTAAAATAGATCAAAGAAATTATTGAAGAGTTAAATACTAAAGAATTTGCACTCGCATGTCAAGATGATGAACCATAAAAAATTAACCATTAATTTTAAAAAATGATATAATAAAAATTAAATCATTAACCAAATTCAAGAAAGAAATATATCAGCAAAAACTATCATTGAATTAATAAATACAAATAATTAATATTTTCTATTCATAACCATTTCACTCTAAATAATATTTAATTAAAAAAATTAAAATAGGTATCTAGATGTTGAATGAAAGTCGCCATGAAATTATTGAAGAGTTAAATACTAAAGAATTTATGCCCACATGTCGTGGTCATCAAACATTAAATAATTAGGATGATGTAATAGCAAAATTTATTAAAAATTAACCATTTACAAATTGCTTTATAATAGTTTTGGATAGCATGCAACTTCCTAGTAATTGATAGATTGTTTTATAATAGGAATTACGGATATCAGAAAACTTCTCAGTAATTAAAAAATCATGGTGGGTATATGACATACAATAAATCTACACTCAATACAATTTAAGATAAATACCAAGAAGAAAACCACATCTACCATGATATTACTTAGATATATACTAAAAATCGCATCTTGGTGTGCAATGGATACACCAAAAAGATGTGGAAGGTCAACGCGTTTACATAAATAAAAAAAGATACAAAAATAATATTGAAAAACATCTCACCCTCAATAATAGATTTTTTTTATCAATTCAGCCTTAGGGAGTTGTACCCATTAATTTTTAAGAAATATGAACATTATAGTGTAGTGAAAGGAGGCCTATTAAAATACCTCCACGTAACCATACTGAGCTCCATTGGTACAAAATGGGAACATTTACAATATTTGAAGGCTTTTTGAGACCCTATCTACAACCTATGCCAAAATCCCCAATTTAAAATTGGAGCATATTTCTATCATGTTCTACTATGCAGCCCATAGTATGCAAAAATAGGCTGCAAAAGATAACTTAATAAGATGCCTCCTAACCCCGTGATAGATCGGAATAGACTTCATACAATGATGGGGATATAAAGGCTCGTCATCGAACCATGTTTTACCCTCAAATCTTGGGTGAGGCACCTCCCATGAGTCAAAAATATATCTGCATCATTATTTCCCATCCAATTCTATTTGCGACTGTATTACCACCCCTGACATTGTGGCCTTTTTTCACAGTTCATCGACCAATTCATTCCCCTCCCTATAGATGTGTGATACTTTATACTATTCTAATTCATTTAAAATTTGCATTATGGGGCCCAACCATTTTTTAATTTTCCAGTTCAGCATCCAACCTCAATAGATTGCATTTATTGTTATTAGTGAGTCACATTCTAAATATATTTTCTTAATTTCTTCCTTCCTAGCACATTGAAGTCCTATCAATGTGATCCTAAATTCAGTCTCAATATTGGTTCCTCTCCTTATGTAAAATGATTTCTCTATCAAAGTTGATCCATTATGATCTCTAATAACACATCCAACACCACTTTCCCTCGGGTGATCTTTTTCCTCACCATTGAAGTTAACTTTTAACCATCCTACTTAAGGTGCTTTCCACACCACTCTTATTCTTGGGTTTTCACTAGGATAATTCCTCTGATCCCCATTAATGGGAGACCCTTAATGCATCATGTTTGATGATTTAATACAAGAACAAACAATGATCACCATAATCGTAGGTACATAAATTACAAAAAAAGTGAGGCGAAAACTCTAAATTTTATATGCTAGATTCATCGAAAACAACTTTCCAACACATTAGATGCATCACAAAGGAAATTTGTATAAATGGAGTCACCTTTTGATCTTCTAGGTAAAATTGCATTGCTAAAGCATAGGGTTCCATCCTCAGTTTCAAAAGTAAAGGGATTTCATCCTTTGGTTTACTATGGATCTAAGGGCTTTTTTCCTTGGGTCTATAATTTTAAACTACACATATTATGATTAATGGAGGTTAGGATTTTTGGCAATGGACTCGTCAAACTCCTCCAAAAGATTACTAAACTTTGACGAAATACTAGATATATGGTCAGAAAGGTTCCTACCCAAAATTAACATTTTTGATATGTAATGGATCTAGGATCATCGAGATGAAACTACCATAATAAATTAAATAAAATATTAGTAGTTTTTTTTCCTTGGGTCTATAATTTTAAACTACACATATTATGATTAATGGAGGTTAGGATTTTTGGCAATGGACTCATCAAACTCCTCCAAAAGATTACTAAACTTTGACGAAATACTAGATATATGGTCAGAAAGGTTCCTACCCAAAATTAACATTTTTGATATGTAATGGATCTAGGATCATCGAGATGAAACTACCATAATAAATTAAATAAAATATTAGTAGTTTTTTTTCCTTGGGTCTATAATTTTAAACTACACATATTATGATTAATGGAGGTTAGGATTTTTGGCAATGGATTCGTCAAACTCCTCCAAAAGATTACTAAACTTTGACGAAATACTAGATATATGGTTAGAAAGGTTCCTACCCAAAATTAACATTTTTGATATGTAATGGATCTAGGATCATCGAGATGAAACTACCATAATAAATTAAATGACATTGTTTTCCATTTCTCATGTTGCAAGAATCTATTAATTCATCAAATAAAATATTAGTAATTTTTACAAAAGAAATAAAGTTGACCTCTGAAGAATTCATGAAGTTAGAATTTTATTAATGGTATCTCAATGTCATTTCAATTGGTTGGTGGGGAGAATTGATAAAAAATATGAGAAAGCTAGAGTTTCAGGGTTGGGGGTGCCACATGATCCATGCTCAATAAGGAGTTGGGGAGTCAGAGAGTCAAAGAATGGAATTCTTGTTGTGAGAAGCTTGAAAAACCAAAAAAGTGAGCAAGGCATAGGATATTAAATAAAACATTCAACACTTAGGAAAACCAAGACAAAATAGGGAAAATTAACTATTTTTGACTTACCAAAAGAGGAAGGAATGGGTCTCTAGTTCCACATGAATTCATTTAAGAATTAATCATTACAAGTCTACTCTTCCCCATATTAATTTCCCATAAGAAATAAAATTTGGGTGTTATAAGATTTCAGATCCTTCTTAAGTGGTGTCTTCAATAGGAAGGTTCTTCTAGTGAAGAAGTTATCCATGAATTTGATAAAATGAAAAGCGTTTAATGATGAATTGTCAATATTCCACCAATATAATATAGGCTTCATTTTGAATTTAATATGTAATTATTAATGATTTTCTACATGCACATGTAGTTTGAAGTCCCGATTGATAGGTTGATTAAAAACATCCATTAATTTCAAATCTAAAAGATGTATCATACTCTATGTTTCACTAGATGTAGGGTAAATTCTTTTTATATTTTTTCAACCAAGTTAGGTTGGTTGGAAAATTATTTTTTAATATTTAAAAAAAAATTAGTAAAAAAATCATAACTAATTATTTACTTGCAAAAAAACTTCAAAGAAATATGCACCACATCTAAGAATGTGTCCTTTACTTATATTTAAATATATATATAAAAAATTGGGATGGTGGGCCTAGCTCGATTGGATAAAGCATCTTGTTGTAGACAAGAGGTCATGAGGTCTAGTCTCCCCACTGTCCCTATGGTACCAGAGGGCATGTTGTGCCAGCGCCACCGATCATGTGAAAAAAGTTTACTACACACACTGTAGTTTATAGGGGGACGTATACCTGACTGATTCATGCAGTCATATATATATTCTTATAATTAGGCTAGTTTTTTTTTTTCAAAAGTTATAGTAGTGCTTCATTAAAATTTCAAAATTTCACCAAATAATTTTTTTCCAAACAAAAAGTAGCGGAGAAACTAAAATCAATTTATTATAAATTTTATTCCTACATATTTTCTAAATTATGTTAATAACCTATTGAATTTTTTATGTGAACTTTCATAACTTTTTTTTTTTAAATTTTCATTACCACTTAGAGGTATAGTTTGGTCCATCATGATCTTGCACTCGCCCTTATATGTTGATCTTCAATATAAGAATATATATGCAACAAAATTCTCCCTTCAATCTAGCAAGATTTAAAAAGCACATATGTACCTATAAGAATTCAGAAAATCTCCATCTCAAGCCGATAATTTATAGAGAAATGGGAAAGGAAAACCCCAAGTAATTTCTCAAAATAATGTATCACTAAATTTTTAAGTGGAAAAAGTGATCTAGATCCAACAACTGAATTAGCTTAGATCTACCGCTTCCTTTTGGACTTAACATTGGAACACAAACCACTTAGGGTTTGATGATTTACTAACTACCTCAAGGGGGAGCCAATCTACTAGGGTTTGGTTCCTTTGTTCTAAAGAGGGTATATTTGATGTTTTCTTTAATTAATCTAATTAACATAAACCCTAGATCTAAAAATACAATTTATCACATAAATGAAAACAAAAATTAATAAAATAATTATAGATCTGAGAAATTTCAAAAGAGGGGCACTTGTGTATAAACATTTATCCTGAATTCGAGGGACAAGGGAAAGGAAATCCTTGTATAAAATTGAGGGTTTTTAAACACTTGAATTAGGATCTAGAAGGTACAAGTATGCTTTGTACTTTTTTACAACTTGATGAAAGTTTTGGATCTAATTCACACACATGAAAAGAGGGGGAATTGTATAGGAGTTTGATCTAGTCAAACACCAATTTTGGCATTTCCACCTCCAAAAATAGTAAATGGTGATGGTATAAATTGCATGCCCTAGGTCGGGCAGAGGTAAAGTAAACAAAATGATTGTAATAAATAAATAGCAATGGATAATATTACCTTAGGCATGAAACCCCTGTCAAAGTGATGTCACAACATAATTTTCCATGAAGAGTTGATGATGGATAATTGAATTTACTTGAAGATATGCAAGACGTTAGTCCTCATAACATAATATATTATTGTAGCTAGCATGGAGAGGAAAAGTCACATGTATCTTCATAATAAAAGCATGATAGTGCCTATTTATTCAAATTAGAGACAGACATTATTTATAAATGCATCCCAATTAGTTTTATAACATAGGCCGACCTTGGGCCATTTTAAAAATACTCAAGGCTAACACTCAAAATAATAAACATCAAAATATGACACCTTTAGGACTAGTGTGCCCTTGCTCCTAAGTGTTTTAGCCCAAAATTCTTGGGATGTAATGTATTTTCCTAATTTGGCTCCAAAATGAATAAATTATTAAAGTAATTAATTCTATAGGAAAAATAGGGTGTCAATATACTGTGAAATTTTCAAGGATAATAATTTTACAACACTACATTTAGCCCCCACTTTAGTAATGATCTTACGTTCATACTCATTGAAGGAATTTTATTTAGATAGGTTTCTTTATAAAAATATTGAAGAGATAGGATGACATTGAGTTGAGAGATGTGATAGCCCCCAAACTTAGGATCTTATCAATCCACAAAATTGAGATAAACATGAAGCAAATATATTGCACATAGGACAAGGAAAATTTTGATCACACATAGGACACTTAAGGATCAAACAATGGAATAGAAATCAAAGAATAATAAAAGCACACATAAGGAAATTGATGCATACAAGGAGTACATAAAAAATACAATGAATATACATAGGAAACATGCAAAATACAGAAAGAAAACACAAGGAATACATGAGATAAACACACAAGATACAAAAATAAAACATGTAGAATACACATAAAATACTTGAAACAAACACATGGAATACACAAAGAGAGCACAATATGTACATGGAGAAAACATGAATCATAGAGCATATAACAACAATGTTAGTACTCAATATATATTAAAACTAAATGTTTGAGTCAAGAAGGTAAGGAGAGCTTAGTATGTAAGGTTGTCAAAATTACCAAGCATCATCTTGTGAATTCTCAAACACATAACAATTCTAAAAATAGTGTTATAAGTGGCTCATGAGATACATGGATCTACTAGCTAGCAAGTTATGTTATGTGATGCAGAGTGGCAGGGGAAGCAACACCTTTTTTTGAAAAGCTTCTCTCAATGCACACATGAACTTCACTATTCCTTCCAACAAGCAACTTGACCACTCAACTTGACTCACACAACCAGACATCTCAAAAAGACTTGGGGATGATGTAAATACTCTTCACACAGCACAACATGACCAAACAAACAGACCTTGCACCCAAAAACATCCATTCTTCCATTGCTCCTACACAAGCCCATGCAACTTTGTAACATTCACCAATAGGACAGTCAAAATAAAATCTGATTAAAAGCATTAACCAGACCATAAAACATGGTTTTAGACTCCTAACACCATCCTCCACAAGTTCCCAAAAGCATAGGATCAAACACCCAAAACAAATGTATCAAAAAATTGATTTACAAGCCATACACAAGGCTTAACTTGGCCTGTACAAGGAAGCTTCCAACTTGTCAAGGCACACCCCAACACCCCTAATGCCTTTAAAATAATCCAACAGGTTTCCCAAGACCTGTTCCATGCTTTCCATCCATTATATTTTCTCAAGTACTCAAAAAACAACAAATACTCTATTCAAATGATCACATTTTGGACTGTACAAAGCAAAAACCAGACCTAGGGCATCACATAAATTTTGTAAAACTCCATATTTTATTCTAAAAAAAATTGAAACATGAATATGATCCCTAAATATATCATTCCACCAATTTTCAGATTTTTTCCATGGTGGAAATGGGAATTACATCCATTTTGGTGACCAAACCCTTGTTTTGCAAGGTTTCAGACCCACTTTCACTAAAATTGATGTAACTTACTCAATACTTAATGAAAACGATCCAAATCACCACCAAAATAAAGTAGACTCTGCCCTCTTTCAAACCATTCCAATTGGGAGTCCGTACAATTCTGTACCAGACCGTACCAAGCACGGGAACAGTGAAAAACGCTGGAAAAAACAGGAAAACTGAGTTTTTTATTATATTTAATGCTTCAAAACTTCATCCAACAACCTGCCTCGACCAAAAGGAGGCTATTTAAACTTTTCCACATCATTACCAATGACCCTCAACTGATTTTTGAAGGAGGGAACCGTTGGAAAGTGTGATTACATCCTTAATGTTGAAATTACATTAAATCACATTATGGCAATTATGCAATTTTGAAGTAACTTTTTAATCCTAAAGACCTATGACTTCTAAAACCATTCTAATGGACTAAAAATATCCTTATTACATCCTTAAGACCTCAATCTTGCATATCCAATTACAAATTTAGGATTTTGCCTTCTCAAGGCTACATGACTACATTTTTGCAAGATTGCAATTTTCTACATTTTGACTCCAAAACTTAAAGATTCACCCTAGATCTTACTCAATGGTCTTGTTAGACCTTATTGAAGATAAAATCACTCAAAAGACTCAAAAATACTCTTCCTAACCTATTCACCATCAAATGATCCAAAATGAAGGTTGAGGTGTAGGTGCTCCTGCACCATACACCCCCCCTAGAAAAGACTCATGCCTCATGAGTTGTCCTTGAATCCACTGTCTCCAAGCTTCATGAAGACTCCATTGGTTCACCAATCCACTCCACTGGTTCATGTACACTAGTTGTGCAATCTGCCCTGCACTTCTATCACCTTGGAATGTGTTCACATAAGCATTTTTCATCTCCTCTGTTCTCAGACCTGCAAACAGTCTTTTATCTTTTCCCTGGCCAAGATTGGATTGTTTACTATGTTTTGAACCTGCATACAAACAAGGATTAGTAACTCTATGATCTTTCTTCTTTCCTTTGTCACCTTCATGTTTGCAACTATCTTTTATGCCCTGTTTTTCTTGTCTTTCACTCACTGCCTCATCAAGTTGTTTTATCACTGTCAAATCAGACTTAGGTACTGTATTTCCTGCAAAATTTGTTTGTTTCTCAGACCTGGTCTTAACTACAGGGCATTCAATGCTTCCTACCATCACACTATCATGCAAACTCATTGTCAAATCAGACTTTACCCCTGTACTTTCCTTTAGACCTGCTGCATTATCAGACCTATACTTATTCACAACATCAGAATTTTTGATCTCTTTCACAACATTAATAGGTTCTTTCCTTCCACACATAATAACCTTTGCCTTACCCTTTTCATCTTCTACCCAAGGAGTTAAAACAAACCTTTGACCACCTTTCATGATTGTATATTTGTTTACTCTCCCATCATGCAAAGCACATCTATCATATTGACATGGTCTTCCAAGGAGTATGTGACAACAATCCATTGGAAGAATGTCACAAATAACACTATCCCTGTACTCACCAATCTAGAAATCTACAATAGCTTGCTCATTTACTACCAAAGATTGACCATTACTTAACCAAGATACTTTATAAGGTAATTCATGAGGAACTCTTTTCAAATTCAGTTTATTCACCATTTCACAAGAAACCATGTTTTCAGTTGAACCTGAATCCACTACCATTCTACATACCTTACCTTGTACCTTGCAATTGATTCTAAAAAGTGATTTCCTTTGTGGGGATTCTTCAGAGATTGGGGCCTTGAGCAATGTTCTCCTAATCATCAAACTCTCTCCAACTTCTGATGTGAGATTAATAACAGGTGAAGTCACACTCTCTTCATCTTCATCCACTAATTGGTTCCTCCTTTCTCCACCATAAGAACTTGAGCCTTGCCTTTCAGGACACTTGAAGGATGGATGTCCAGGCTGGTTACAAGTGTAGCATCTCCCTGAAAAAGCATTGTTAGGATTCCTACCTCCTCCAAATCTACCTCTTGTGCCTCTCCATCCACCTCTAGAATCAGATTGCTCTTGAATTTTCATGGTATCCTCTTGATTATCATTAGTTGGCTTTGAACTAGACATGAATCCTCTTCCTCTTGATGCATTACCTCTTCCTCTAACTGCTTTGTCTCGCCTTCTCTTCATTTTCTCCTCCACCCTGATAGCCATTTGATAACAATCCTCTACACTCCTAGGGTTAGCCAAAACCAATTCATCCTGTATATTAAGCCTTAAACCACCAACATATCTAGCAATCTTTTCATCTTCATTCTCATGATGACCAGATCTTAAACTCAATTTATAAAACTCCTCAGTATAAGACTTAATATCCATTTCCCTTTATCTTAAGTTTTGCAATCTCTTAAACAATTGAACTTGGTGATCCTTGGGTAAGAATTTACCTTTAAGCTTTGATATCATCTTATCCCATGATGTGATCTTAGACTTTCCTTGCTTCCTCCTCTCAAATTGAAGGTAATCCCACCATACCAAAGCATGACCCTGCAACTTAGTTTTTTCAATCTTGACCCTTTGTTCTTCAGGAACCTCATCACATTCAAAATGGTTATCAATTGCAGCAATCCAATCCAATAGTTCTTCATCATTTAAACTACCACCATATTTAGGAACATCAAGTTTTACCTTAGGCTTGTTAGTCTTCACTGCTTTCAGCAACCTTGCAATTCTTTGATCCTCTGGTGTAAGCTCTTCTTCCACATCTTCAAACTCCTCATCTTCCTCTTCTTCAGTCTCAGTCTCTTCCACTTCCCTTCTTTTGTTTGTCTCCAAGGCTATGACTCTCTCTTCCAACTCTCTGAGTTCTCTTGCATGCCTATCTTTCATCTCCTTCATCTCCTTAGCCATATCATTCTTCTTTGGAGGCATCTTGTCAACCTTGCTTCTTCAACCTGCAAAATGGAAACAGATCTACTTCCTGATGCTCTAATACCACTATGATGCAGAGTGGCAGGGGAAGCAACACCTTTTTTTGAAAAGCTTCTCTCAATGCACACATGAACTTCACTATTCCTTCCAACAAGCAACTTGACCACTCAACTTGACTCACACAACCAGACATCTCAAAAAGACTTGGGGATGATGTAAATACTCTTCACACAGCACAACATGACCAAACAAACAGACCTTGCACCCAAAAACATCCATTCTTCCATTGCTCCTACACAAGCCCATGCAACTTTGTAACATTCACCAATAGGACAGTCAAAATAAAATCTGATTAAAAGCATTAACCAGACCATAAAACATGGTTTTAGACTCCTAACACCATCCTCCACAAGTTCCCAAAAGCATAGGATCAAACACCCAAAACAAATGTATCAGAAAATTGATTTACAAGCCATACACAAGGCTTAACTTGGCCTGTACAAGGAAGCTTCCAACTTGTCAAGGCACACCCCAACACCCCTAATGCCTTTAAAAGAATCCAAAAGGTTCCCCAAGACCTGTTCCATGCTTTCCATCCATTATATTTTCTCAAATACTCAAAAAACAACAAATACTCTATTCAAATGATCACATTTTGGACTGTACAAAGCAAAAACCAGACCTAGGGCATCACATAAATTTTGCAAAACTCCATATTTTATTCTAAAAAAATTGAAACATGAATATGATCCCTAAATCTATCATTCCACCAATTTTCAGATTTTTCCCATGGTGGAAATGGGAATTACATCCATTTTGGTGACCAAACCCTTGTTTTGCAAGGTTTCAGACCCACTTTCACTAAAATTGATGTAACTTACTCAATACTTAATGAAAACGATCCAAATCACCACCAAAATAAAGTAGACTCTTCCCTCTTTCAAACCATTCCAATTGGGAGTCCGTACAATTCTGTACCAGACCGTACCAAGCACGGGAACAGTGAAAAACGCTGGAAAAAACAGGAAAACTGAGTTTTTTATTATATTTAATGCTTCAAAACTTCATCCAACAACCTGCCTCGACCAAAAGGAGGCTATTTAAACTTTTCCACATCATTACCAATGACCCTCAACTGATTTTTGAAGGAGGGAACCGTTGGAAAGTGTGATTACATCCTTAATGTTGAAATTACATTAAATCACATTATGGCAATTATGCAATTTTGAAGTAACTTTTTAATCCTAAAGACCTATGACTTCTAAAACCATTATAATGGACTAAAAATATCCTTATTACATCCTTAAGACCTCAATCTTGCATATCCAATTACAAATTTAGGATTTTGCCTTCTCAAGGCTACATGACTACATTTTTGCAAGATTGCAATTTTTTACATTTTGACTCCAAAACTTAAAGATTCACCCTAGATCTTACTCAATGGTCTTGTTAAACCTTATTGAAAATAAAATCACTCAAAAGACTCAAAAATACTCTTCCTAACCTATTCACCATCAAATGATCCAAAATGAAGGTTGAGGTGTAGGTGCTCCTACACCATTATGCTAGGTGCCCATGCAAAATTGATAAATGATAGCTCTCATAAGGCTAGAAAGCTATGTTATGCTAGTTTACTCATGAGACACATGTATTTATTGGATAGAAAGTTGTGTTATGCTATACATGTCCATGTAAAATACATAAATTCATAGGCTAGAAAACTCCATTATTCTAGCTGACCATGAATAGTGCATAAATTTTTAATGTCATGGTTTGATAATCACATCTAAGGGAGAACATAAATGTTTAATGTCATGGGAGAAAAATTTCTAACCACGCCTCTAGAAGTGCATAACTATTTAACATAATAGGGGATAAATTTATAACCACGCCTCATGGGGCATTATAAAAAATAACACCGCCACCAGGGGGTATGTCAACAAGTTCAAGCCCACAAGATGCTAATGTGTGAATGCATGAAAATTGACAAGGAGATATTCCCCCTTAAAATGTTAGCACAATTGCTATGTTAATATTTTAAGGAAAAGAAGGGGAAGAAGGGATTGTAAAAAAGGATGTACACCTCCAAAACTAGTTATCCTTACCCCCAAGTGTATAGGAAAGGACAACCATGTTAGAGACTATAGCTACCCTTGGTGATGTATGGTTGCAATTAAGATTAGACATGTTGAAATGAACAAGACAACTGAGAGGGGGGTGAATCGGTTGTAGAAAATTAAACCTTTAAAACCCTCAACAAAAATCAGATCCACAAGAATTCATTAAACCCTTATTTTGTTAGTTTTATTAAACATGAAATACATATAACAGAAATTGAAATCACAACACCATACACAAGAAAACACCATATTTACATGGAAAACCCAATGAGGGAAAAACCATGGTGAGGATTAGCTCACAATATAAGTAATAGAAAAACTGGTACAAAGGGGCTCACTGCCAGAATAGGACACACTATCCAAAAGGTCTCACAACTAGGGATCACTATCACAGAAAGAATATAAGAAGATAAAAGAAGAATATTACATAGAGAGCAATTCTCAATGCAACAAGGCATCCACCACAATTGCTCGCACACTTTCATAGTCTCACATGAAATATTTTTGATGCCTTCACCTCACTACCTTCAAGAAACCTAACATGAAGTTTGCACTACTCTGCTCAAGTTCACATCACTCACATCAATCTCACATCTATCTTACTTCTTACGCTTTCCATCTCTCACTTGTATCAAAACCATACATATTTATATCAAACTATACCTCAAAAAACTTTCTCCAATGTCGACCACTAGCCAGTATACATACAAATTCAAAATAGGTCGGCACCTAAACATTCCTACAGTGGATAGGAATGAAAGGAGACCTATATAAATCCTTAATTAGGACCCAAATGGATCTCAACACACTTCAACATTCTTCCACAAGCCTCACATGTAGTGTTAAACACAAGGTCGGCCAACACCCATGCAAAACACCATAATCATTAAATACACGCTTCCTTAAATCAATCCAAAAAATATGAAAGTTTTGGACAACATAATTCACTTGAAATCAATCTAGAATAATCCACAAATTACTTAATATTCATCAAACACTTCATCCAAGCTGGCATCATACAAATAATTTAACTTAAAACAATTGGTAACCCTTATTTGCATACTAATAGATGGAACTCACATTGTACTTCACCAAATCAGGTAAAAACTTGAATACAAAAAGATAAAAGAATTATAATCAACTTCCCAAATCTGCACAACCTGAAGCCAAACATCAGAGAAACATGAAGCAAATACATTTCTCCCAGACCACAAAAAACATCACTGAACAAGTGGTTCACACACTAGTAAAAATGTCTATCACTGTACAACAATCTAGAAACCCAAATTCTTAATATAACAACTTCTGAAAACCTTGAATAACTTGTAAGATCCATATAGGGATAGAATAAACACAAAAATAACACAAAGCATAATACCAGAGCACACTATGAACACTTGCACAACACAATTTACTCTATTTATTAAATTTTCTCAAAAGAACCTAGAAACCAAGTACCAGAGACATCATCTTAGCTCATTACATCATTTAAACTCACCTTTAGAATCTGAAACAAAAAGGGTAGCTTCATGTACTCACTGCACTTCCTCGAGGTCTCAACTACACATGAACAACCTATTTTCCTCTTGTCCACATTTTTCTCAATATCCTCAACATCTTCATCCCATAGTTGACATCAATGACAACACCATTTAGTAGACTTTCTGTTGACATCAATGACAACACCATCATTCTTGCAATAGTACCACCATGAATGGAAATGAGCTAATACATGAAGCAAAAAATTACACATAATGAGGAGTAACACCATATAAGAGATTTTATCATTTATAATGAATAGGTGCATCAGCATATGGAAGAGTGATGGGTAAAATTACACAGCTATGCCACACTTTTATAAAGGAAAGTAACCAACACTAATCTAAATTTTAAACATGAATCACTAAAAAGTGGCCTATAATTTTTAAATGAAATGATGTAAACTAATAAAATGCTAAAAAATGAAGTTACATGAGACATTAATCTTTATATAGTAATTTTTTTCCTTCAATTTTTTGTGTGTATTTAACTTGAAACTTTAGTGCATGGATATTTTTTTTCCTATTTTGATAATGAAACATAGAAAAATAAGTTTTTTTATATGGAATGGAAAGGAGGAAAGGGGGTACACCAAATATGGACATATTTTCCTTTATTTCACTAGGAAATGAGATCCACAAAAAGAATTGACTTACAACCCTTAGGTGAGTCAACTCAATGAGGGAATCTATTGATTTCCTTATGTTTGAGGATGGGGGTATCAACCCAAATAACACTTTTGGTTGAAAAACTAAAAATATTAAATCAACTCAATTATGCTCACTCAAAATTTAAACATCAATTTAAAGCTCAATATAAATAAAAATATTAAAAATTTTATAGATCTGAGAAGGGTTAGACACTATGTGCCAGTCACCAAAAGTTAGTTTCGGGAGAAAAAAATGGAACTCATTTACCCATGGACAAATGGGTCTCTATGCAATGTTTTCAAACAACTTTCAAGAGCCTCTGATGACAATTTGTAGGTTTTGTTTGATCTGGGTTTCAGTGTCAGAAAGTTAGAAATTAGATTTATAGGTGAGTTTTAGTGAATCGATGACAAATTTGACAATGTTTTGCAACTTTGACAACTCTCCCAATTTTTCTCTTCAAGATATCTTAAATCCTTCTTCAACCTAATATTTGCAACACAAAAAAAGAGAAAAATATGTTTTTTTTTGGTGAATGGGGGTTTTCCTTGGTCAAACCCCATTTGGGTAATTAAACCTTTAAATGAAATACTGAAATGTGAAAGGAATGATGAGTGGACAATGATTAGTTACAAATCAACAAACCCTTGAATACACCTTTGAAGGACTGAAATCTTGATCTTGATCTTGCATGAAATTACTTCAGTGGATGTGGATCTTCACACTTAAATCTTGATTTGAATGCTTTGACTTGATCTTTGAAACTTACAACACAATGTTAGCTCAAAAAACATGCATGATTGCAAGAGACTTTGAAATGATTCTTGATATCTTGATTGTTGTAATAAATCATTGATAAATCTTCTCTTGAATGCCCTTGATCATAATATTTTCTTTATGAAGTATTGCACACAAAATATTTTTTTAAAACATAGACTTGATTTGATAAAATAACCTTGTATTTATAGGTGTGTATCCTTAATTTCTCAAAATTCAAACATTACAAACCAAAATTGAAATTTTAATTTAGGGACATTAAAATACCGCCAAAAATATATTTTACTTTTAGGTTCAAAGGCCTAGGGAGGACACATTCACCCATGGGCGAATGTGTCTCAGATACCTATTCTTGGAACACACATTGCTCAAGGTAAAGTGTTATGTGTTGGCATTAATTGTTGCTAGGTTTCCCCTTCACAAAATATAGTTTATTAGTCTTGTAGATGTAAAATAGGGCTTATTAAGGCATAATTAAGTTCAATTTAATTGAGGGGTCCAAACAAAGTGTGAAAATGTAAAGGAGTACATTTTTCTACACTACAGATAAATATATATTTTTTAAAATATTAAAATGTGTGTATTAAATTTTTTTTCCATTTGACATCAACTTTCATATTAAATATCTATCTAAAATAGAAAAAAATATGCCATATTCACATAGATTCTTTTATCTTGTGCATCATATTTTTAAAAAAAGTTTAATAATTTTTAGTATTTTTTCTTGACATGGTAATCAACCTAATATTTTGTCCTCATAACCCACTTTTAGTAAAAATTAAAAATAAAATATGAATAATAACTAAACTATTAATATATATATATATATATATATATATTTGAAAACTGCATTCATGGATCTACAAAAGGGTATTTTTTATTTAAAAAAATGTTATTTACATGGGCAGGAGTTGTTGAAACATCAATTTTTTTAAATAATTTTTATTTTTGGTAAATTGGCCTCAAAATGGTGCTACATATGCATTTAGCCAACAATTTTACTTAGAAAAGTTGTGGAAATATCTAACTTAGCTAAAATGAATCTTACTAGATCATATGTTTGACCAAAATTAATTTTTATTGAAAGATAATTAAACTCACTTGTGCTAATAAGTTGGCCGAAAGTGTGACAAAGATTTGACCATTTACCTTGATATTTTATTGCTCAAGGCTTGACAATCATTGCTAGAATAACCATGCACTTGGTGATATGCACAAAAATAATGATTTGTATGAATATTTTCTTAAAATTTATTATGTGTCGAAGGAGGAAGAGTAATCAAGTGGGGTTTGAGAAGCCTTGACAATATATTCTCTCTCTAGGATAGGGGATAAGGAGTGGGAAGTGAACCTTTCTCTTGAGAGGATTTTTTTTCTTTCTCACCATAGGAGGTCATAAATATATTAGATGATGGAGGATGAGATGTAGATGAAGGAGAAGGTTGGAAACTTAAAACCCTTTTAGCGAGGTATAATTTAAGTTTCTCAAGATCATTAACTCCTTGTTTCATGATTTTATTATATCCAATTTTAGAAAGAATTTTAAATCCAATACCACAATTTTTTTCCAACTTAGATGGAGGAGGATAAATCTTGTATAAATGATTATTTGTTGAAATTGGAGTAGCAATATTAACATGATAAGAATCGATTCTTTTGTAAAAATTCAAATCCTTTATGTGTTGAAATGTTAGGTTGAGGATCATTGTTAGATATTGCCAACACATAAGGGATGAAAGTTAAAGCGCCTCCATTATTATTGTGGGATGATGATGTTTGTGAATTTTGTGATGTAGAAGAAATAGAAGATTGTGCAAATGAAACAAAATATTCCTTACCTATTTATATTGTGAAATTTTCTACTCTCCCATAAAGGAGAGTGTAAAATATAATGAAGCTCGATCATCACAAAAATATGTGTTTGAAGTTGAAGCATTATTTTGATCTTTATTTTTAGTATTGATATTAGATTTTTGTAAGAGGAATGAAAATATTGTGTGGATGCCACTAAAATAACCTTTGGCTCTTTAGTCTTTGATGGTGAGGTTTTATGCTCCCCAATGAAAGGTGTCCTATTTTGATAATTATTATTTTGAGTGTCGGCTTAATGAGTATTGTAAAATGACCTTAGGTTGGCCTATATCAAACTATTGAATTTATCAAAAAAAAGAAACAAATTCTTTTATTTCAACATAATCAAATTTTATTCCTCTTTTAGAAATGTAATAATTAATAACTATCCACTACAAAGAAAAGGAATCTAGTTTTCAACATAATAAAATTTTATTCCTCTTTTAGAAATGTAATAATTAATAACTATCCACTACAAAAAAAAGGAGTCTAGTTCAAATTTAAAATGGGTACCAAAAAAAATTTTGTCGTTCTTGAGGGCGTAGTTAGCACAGCATATCCTAATGGTATGTTTACAGTCTACCTAGATAACGATATGTTGGTTTTAACGGTTGTATCGGGTAAAATGAGATATCGAACAATACGAATAGTACCGGGAGATAGAGTGAGAGTTGAATTACCTCTTTACGATTTAAGCAAAGGACGTATAATATATAGATATCCCGTCAAACGAAATGATGACGATAACTTTCTACCTGCTCCCGATGAATTTTGAGGCCCATTAAATCTATAAAAAAGAACAAGATTTTAGCATTAAATAAAGGACCACAAATATGAAAATCCGTGCTTCTGTTCGCAAAATTTGCGAAAAGTGCCGCCTAATTCGTAGACGGAAACGCCTTCTTGTAATTTGTTACAATCCGAGGCATAAACAAAAACAGGGATAATTTCTATTACTATTGTATATCAAGATATGAATTCTAAAAGAAATTTCGGCAGCCAATTTTAATTATAATATAGAAATATATATATATATATATATTTCTATATTATAAATATATATATATATATAATATTTTTTTTTTACTAATTTAAATAGAAAAATTGATCAAAAATTATAAGAAGATTTGTGTTGTGTCAAAAAATACAAAAAAATTTGTGTCAAAAACTAGAAGAAAATATGTGCCACGTAGAGCTACAAGAAGATTTTTGCCACGTAAAACTAAACATCGAATACTGAAAGGAGTTATTTATGTTCGAGCAAGTTTTCGCAATACCATTGTTACTGTTACAGATACACGGGGGCAAGCGGTTTCTTGGTCTTCTGCCGGTGCTTGTGGATTTAAAGGTACAAAAAGACGTTCACCATTTGCTGCTCAGACTGCAGCAGCAAATGTTGTTCATACCTTAGTAAATCAAGGTCTTCTGAAAGAAGCAGAAGTTATGATAAGTGGCCCTGGTCCGGGGAGAGAAACAGCATTACGAGCCATTGTTAAAAGTGGTATACAATTAAGTTATGTACGTGATGTAACTCCTATGCCACATAACGGATGTAGACCTCCCAAAAGGAGACGTGTGTAAGAATTGAATAAATTGAAAGAGAAAGAAATGATTAAATTATTTATTTCAATAATATTATGAATCAGAATAAAATAGCAGTCTCAATTAAGATACCAGAATTAAAGTGCGTGGAATTCAGAACAGAGAATAAGCGTTTTAATTATGGTCGTTTCACTCTATCTCCGCTTCGCAAAGGTCAAGCTAATACAATAGGCAGCGCAATAAGAAGAGTTTTACTCGGAGAAGTAGAAGGAACATGTATCACACGTGCTCAATTTCAAAATATATCAAACGAATATTCCGTGATAATAGGTATTGAAGAATCAATACATGAAATTTTGATGAATCTGAAAGAAATTGTACTTCGAAGTGATGTGTACGGAATTCGAGAAGGATGTATCCATGTTGTCGGACCAAAATAATCTTTTTCTACTAGAAATATCTCTTTGGTTCGGCATTATTTACGCGAACTAGTAATAAATTTAGTATGTATAGGCATTTTATATGCAACGATTTGAAAAGCTGCTCTAGCTATAGTCTCTGATACTCCACTTATTTCATAAAGTATTCGACCTGGTTTGACGACGGATACCCAATATTCTGGAGATCCCTTGGCTTTCCCCGAACCCATACGTATTTCTGCAGGTCTCGTTCTAATAGGTTTGTCGGGAAATATACGTATCCATATTTTTGCGCCGCGACGGGCATAACGAGTAATTGCTCGTCGTCCTGCTTCTATCTGCCCAGATGTGATCCAAACAGGTTCCAATGCCTGAAGAGCAAATCTACCAAAACAAATGCGATTTCCCCGAGAAGATACTCCCTTGATTCTTCCCCTATGTTGGTGACGAAATTTTGTTCTTTTGGGTTCTAGTCGATGGTTGTCTAATACTATTTGAATCCCATCTCTATTTCAGAACCGGATATGAAAGTTTCTTCTCATCCGGCTCCTTGTGAAGAATCTATGGCCAAATTTGATAAGAAATATTGAGATCCTCTGTTATATAGGAATAAATCTGTATTTACTCATTACACATATCATATACATATAATATGAGGATACAAATACCTCTTTTATTGTATATCGGTACTGCTCAATAAGTATCTTACAGGCGAAATCGGTACTGCTCAATAAGTATCTTACAGGCGAATATTTACTCTTTCAATATTTGGGGTCAACTTATGGACTCCAATGAAATTAATTCTTTATTGGTTTATTTCGCCATCCTTTCCAATGAATGATTAAGATTTTTATATGATCTTATGCAGTCACAGGTTCCATCGTTTCCATAGCTTTCAAATGGCTGCTTAGGTTTACCCTCTGCAATGGAGCTCTTATTTATATTTCTTACAAGAATCAATTTTCTTAGTTTCCATTGATCCGAAGCTCTTTTTTTTTTTCGCTCATAAACTGACTGAATATAAATAATCAGGATAATTCTTATGCTTTATCACACTGCTCTTTGGGGGTTATTTATGAACCATACAATACTGTAAGAAAGAAGATTTCATTTTTTCTTTTCTCCTTCCTCCCCTTTTTCTTTTCTTGCATTACCAAAGACTCTTTTTCGATTTACGAGAGATATAGGTTTATCTTTTCGTCTAAAAAAGTCTTTCGTTTATTTGATAGAACTATCTATATTTAAATAACTAGCTTATTGGCTCTTAGTAATTAATAAAAACAAATATACCAGAGACCAATTTGTTTTTATTTCGAGTTCTCTATCATTTTAGAAAAGAAGGCAAAAGCTTGATCTCAACGAGTCGCACACTAAGCATAGCACTGCTCCAAGATATTTAATTCTTTTAATTTGATCTTATAGAATTTAAGATTTATATTATAGAAGGATATTGCTCATCTTAAACAAAGATCCAAATTTTGATCCCCAATACTCCATAGACGGTTTGAACATACAATATAAATAATGATAAACTAAAATATACATACTAATATCACTAAAATATTAACTATTAAGATATCATATATATAATAATCCGAAATATCCCAATTATGCCCCTCCTTGGACCGTCGGAGATAGCATCACTATCTTTTCTTATTCGAATACAAAGCTTTTTTAATCCTTCATAATCATTCAATTGAGCTGAGATATCTCCTTCTTCCAATTCTGCCATTGCATAGCGAGGTTCTGTGAAAATCATTACTCCAAGTGCATTTTGCAGAAAATAAGTGCATGTCTTTGTCCCCGCAACTAAAAAGAAACTATCTTCAATCTTTTGATATAACCAAGATACACAGCTAATTGGACAAAAAGTATGATAATTACCTATCTCACATTCGACAGTGAGAGGTTCATCAATGTTCACTGACATAAATGATTATAACTATGTTGATTAAATCGTCGTAAATCCAAGTAAATTTTCCTTATTATTTTGATCTTTCCCCTCATCAATAGGATTCAGATAAAGGTCAGAGAGTAAACTGAATAATTCCCGATCTGGAATCTCCTTTGGCACAATACCTTCTGGTTGGGACAATATTTGATCCGCTATGTCTAAATAATATTCACATACATAGTTAAGAGATGGTTCGGATCCAACCATTTCAAATAAGGTTTTCCCCTTGACTCTCGAAACTCGAATATCTTCAATAAGAGGTAACACTTCTATTACGGGCATTGGACAGGCTTCTACATATTTATTGATAAGATCTCTTTTAGATGTACGATTTCCAACCAAACCTGCTAATCGGAGTGGATGTGTACGAGCTTTTTCCCTGATAGAAGCAGTAATACGATTAGCTGCAAATAATGCATCAAATCCATTATCTGTGATAATGACACAGTAATCTGCATAGTTCAACGGAGCAGCAAAACCTCCACAAACCACGTCACCCAATACATCAAATAATATTATATCATATTCGTAAAATGCATTTAATTCTTTTAACAATTTCACAGTCTCTCCTACCACATATCCCCCGCATCCAGCTCCTGCGGGTGGCCCCCCAGCTTCCACACAATCTACCCCTCCATAACCTTTATGAATGACATCTTCGGACCAAATATCCTCATAATGATAATCTTTGGACTGCAAAGTATCTATAATTGTAGGTATCAAAAATCCTGTTAGAGTAAAAGTACTATCATGTTTGGGATCACATCCAATCTGTAACACTTTTTCACCACGTCTAGCTAGGGCAATTGAAATATTACAACTAGTGGTTGATTTACCGATTCCGCCTTTTCCATAAACTGCTATTTTCATCTTTTGATCTCCTTTTATTTCTTTTTTATCTTCCGAATTTGTCAAGACATGGGCTCTTATTAGCATTTTTCTGTTAAGCGTAGCTATGTTTCTTTCTTTCAATTTGTTCTTGCAACAGATTACCGGCGGTCCCGTCTATCGCTATTTCTGGTCCTGGGTTATCAATAATAAGTTTTCATTAGAGTTAGGCTATTTGATTGATCCACTTACTTCCATTATGTTAGTTTTAGTTACAACAGTTGGAACCATGGTTATGATCTACAGCGATAATTATATGTCTCATGATAAAACATATGTGAGGTTTTTTGCTTACCTTAATTTTTTCAATGCTTCTATGCTGGGACTAGTTATTAGCCCTAATTTATTACAAATATATCTTTTTTGGGAATTAGTAGGAATGTGTTCCTATTTATTGATAGGTTTCTGGTTTACGCGACCCAGTGCGGCTAATGCTTGTCAAAAAGCATTTATAACTAACCGTGCGGGGGATTTTGGACTCTTATTAGGAATCCTAGGTTTTTATTGGGTAACAGGTAGTTTCGAATTTCAATATTTGTCTGAAAAATTAAACGATTTGATTGCCGTTGATGGGGTTGGTTCGTTTTTTGTTACTTCGTGTGCTTTTCTCTTATTTTTAGGTCCAATAGCCAAATCTGCACAATTCCCACTTCATGTATGGTTACCTGATGCTATGGAGGGGCCTACTCCTATTTCAGCTCTTATACATGCTGCTACTATGGTAGCAGCAGGAATTTTTCTTGTAGCTCGATTGTTTCCTCTTTTTAAAGCTCTACCTTTAATAATGTATCTTATCTCTTGGATAGGTGGAATAACAGCCCTATTGGGAGCTACTATGGCTCTCGCTCAAAAAGATCTTAAAAGAGGCTTGGCTTATTCTACTATGTCTCAATTAGGTTACATGATGTTAGCTCTAGGGATAGATTCCTATCGAATCGCTCTGTTCCATTTGATTACACATGCTTATTCCAAGGCATTATTGTTCCTAGGATCCGGATCAGTGATCCATTCCATGGAACCCATTGTTGGATATTGATGATACTTCCAGAACCGGACCAATACGAACTATTGTAGGAAATTATTTAAAACCACTTAATACAGAATCTGGTAAAGTTGCTCCCGGATGGGGAACTACTCCTTTTATGGGTATTGCAATGGCTCTATTTGCAGTATTCTTATGCATTATTCTGGAGATTTATAATTCTTCCATTTTATTAGACGGAATTCCAGTTAGTTGGGGCTAGAAAAACTAGAAAATCCGCCCGGATCCCGAGTTCATCCAAAAGAAAAAGAATTAAGAAAGAAAAAATTTTGAATAGCTTTCATTTTTAGGTTATTACGTTCCGGTAGTTTGATCGTGTAATTACTTTTATCTAAGGATTTTTGGAATTATGGGTGTGCGACTTGTTAAAATTGATCTCTATTCTAGTACAGAAAACCGGTCTGTTGTCTTCATAAAATAAAGACGGTCCTTCTACCTCGTTAGATGCTGCTCTAATAGTTAATATCTGGAGCACGAGGTAATATATTCAAGAAAATCTGAACTATGGTTTATGCCTGTTTTTGAGACCTCGTGACCAAGCTTCTTAATAATTGAAAAACTATGATAATAAATTCAGGGATCTCTCTTCCTTTTTATACTGATGCTGACTAAAGAATGAGATAGTATTTCATTTTCTTTAGTTAGTCTATTTCATTAAGTAAATACCGATAGAGAATAAATAAGCACCTAAAATAAGTGCATGTTCGAGCATAATAGAGGAGCTCCTCATACCTTAACCTCTTCAGATACAAACAAAAGTTCTAATAAGTTTCTCCTTTTCCATTATCGAAAGAACAAAAGGATTCTTTCATGATCTATGAAGATAAAACAGCACATTTATGCTACTAATACGCACGAGAGCTTTCATTTTCAAACTGTTTCTTCTCGACGAGCTATAGTAATAGCTCCTATAAGAGCAACTAGAAGAATTATAGAAATAGGTTCGAATGGAAGAAAAAAATCAGTGGATAAATGAGCCCCAATACGTTGAATATTGTTTGTTAAATCTCGTTCTAACATTTGATCTGATTTTTGAGTCAGAGATATTCCGAACCATGATATGTTCAAGATAATAGTAATTAATGAACAAAAAAGAATCGTACAAACTATTGAAGTGATGCTATCTCCGACGGTCCAGGGAGGGGCATAATAGGGATATTTCGGATTATTAATCAACATCACGGCAAATAGAATCAAAATATTAACAGCTCCTATGTAGATCAGGATTTGTGCAACAGCTACGAAATCCGCGTTCAATAGAATATAGAAAAGGGATATACAAATAAGAACTAGCCCCAATGAAAGAGCGGAATAAATTAGATTAGTAAATAATACTACTCCCATACCTCCTAATATAAGAATTAGCGTTAGAGGAGCCAAAAGAATATCATATATCGATTCAGGTCGATTCATTATGTGCACAATAAGTTTAAATATTATTTCCTCCCATTCATTCAATAAAAAGTGACCCCATTTACCTATATGCTATGCTGGATTTGTACTTGAAATATTTCATATCGGTTCTGAAATAGAGATGGGATTCACATAGTATTAGACAACCATCGACTTAGGAACCCAAAAGAACAAAATTTCCATAACATAGGGGGAGAATCAAGGAGTATCTTCTCGGAAATCACATTTGTTTTGGTAGATTTTCTCTTAGGCATTGGAACTGTTTGGATCACATCTGAAGCAGATAGAAGCGGCGATGAGCAATTACTTTATGCCCGTCGCGGCGCAAAATATGGATACGTATATTTCCCGCAAACCTATTAGAACGAGACCTGCAGAAATAAGTATGGGTTCGGGGAAAGCCAAGGGATCTCCGAATATTTTAGGTTGAGGATGGCTTTATGTGTTGAAATGTTAGGTTGAGGATCATTGTTAGATATTGCCAACACATAAGGGATGAAAGTTAAAGCGCCTCCATTATTATTGTGGGATGATGATGTTTGTGAATTTTGTGATGTAGAAGAAATAGAAGATTGTGCAAATGAAACAAAATATTCCTTACCTATTTATATTGTGAAATTTTCTACTCTCCCATAAAGGAGAGTGTAAAATATAATGAAGCTCGATCATCACAAAAATATGTGTTTGAAGTTGAAGCATTATTTTGATCTTTATTTTTAGTATTGATATTAGATTTTTGTAAGAGGAATGAAAATATTGTGTGGATGCCACTAAAATAACCTTTGGCTCTTTAGTCTTTGATGGTGAGGTTTTATGCTCCCCAATGAAAGGTGTCCTATTTTGATAATTATTATTTTGAGTGTCGGCTTAATGAGTATTGTAAAATGACCTTAGGTTGGCCTATATCAAAAAATATCAATTGAGATGCATATATAAAAAAAATTTCCCTATCATTTAATAACTAGTCACTATCATGATCAATCATGACCTATTATACTTGTATTATGAAGATACATGTGATTTATCCTCTACATGGGTATGTGTAGGATCATGATGGGCCAAAAAGTGGTGATATGTAAGCCATTTGATGGCCCATGTGGCTGATGACTTTTTTTTAACCCAAAATTGATGAAACGAAAAGGGTTTTTAGAGGAGATCCTCAACTTTCAACCAATATAAATTATGCTTTACTTTGAATTTAATAAATAATTATTATTCATTTTCTATTAGAATTACGAATAAAGTCCTGATTGATAGGCTGATTGAAAACAATCTATAACTTTCAAATGATATCACATTGTTTGAATCTGAAACATGTGTCACATTCTATGCTTCACATACTATAGGATTAAAAAAATAAAATTTGAATTTCATGAATTTTTGACCAAGTTAAGGTGGTTAGATAGATGAACTTTTATATTTTTAAAAATTTGTAATAAAAAATTCATAATTAATTATTTACTTGGAAAAAAATTATAAAAAAATATGCATCACATTGGGACATGAGTCCTCTAGTTATATCTAAAAGCTTATAAAAAAATATTATCATTTTATTGTGGTTAGGGTGGTCAGACAGACACCTACTTCTTATTTTTACCCTAAAATTTAAATACTACTGCTTTGAAATTTCAAATTTTCACCAAATAGATTTAGAAAAATAAAATAAAGGTCTAGTATTTTAGAAACTACATTCAATTTTCTACATGTTCTATTTTTACATTTTTTTGAAATAATATAGATGACTTATTCAAATTTTTACGTCAAGTTGTCTAACTCTGATTTTCTGTCTTTTTATTGCCACTTAAGGGCCTGTTTTTTCCATGATGATCCTGCACATACCCACATGCTAGCTATAAATTTGTATTGTGTTATGTGGACTAACCTCTTGTAGTTATTCAGGGAAATTCAATCATCCATGAATCAATTTTTTGTGGCAAATTATGATATGAAATCACTTTGACAAGTGTTTCATAACTAAGGTAAAATTATCAATTATCATTTTTATTAGTCATTAATTGTTTAATTTTTCTCTAGCCGACCTAGGGTAAGCATTATTTACCACCACCATTTTTTTCTTATGTAGGTGGAAAAACTAAAATTGGGGTTTGACTATGGAAAAATATAATGCAACACAAGATTTCCCTCTCTTTTCATGTGTGTAGGTTATATCTAGAACTTTCATCAACAAGTTGTAGAAAATTACAAAGAAAACCTATAGCTTTCAAATCTTGCTTCAAGAATTCAAAAACCCTCAATTCTAAAAAAGGGTGCCCTCATCCTTGTACATCCTATTTAGGCTCAAGTTTCATGTACAGGTGCCCCTCTGTCTACCTTTTTCCAGATCTGTGTTTGTTCTACAATTTTTTCGTTTTTGTCTATGTAATAAATTGTAGTTCTAGCTCCAGGGTTTATGTCAAATAGGTTAATTAGTTGCATATCAAATCTACCACCTTTGTAACAAAGGAACCAAACCCTAGAAAAATGGCTCTCCCTTGAGGTTGTTAGCCAATAATTAAACCCTAGTTAGTTTGTGTTCCATTGTTAAGTCCAATAGAAGGAAAGATAGATCTAGGTTAATTCACTTGTTGGATCTTCGATCTCTTTCCCACTTAACACTACAATCATCACTAAAGATTATATTTATAGGTGATTTAATCTCATTGGTAAATTAGTATTATTATCATTAGAAGGTAATGGTTCAACTTGTGAAGATGGAATTAAAGTACCAAGAGATTCTAAAATAGGAGTTTTATGCCCAACTTTAGGTTGTAAACAACTCTCTAATTTTGGATCCTCTTTAACCATATCGACCTTGTTATTATGTACATACTTCATCATATAGTGAAGAGTAGACAAGAATCATCTCATGGTCATGGAATGAACCCACAATCTACCAAGGAGAATATTATACATATGATAGAGAATATAGTATAACATGGATAAGGGTAGGAAAAATTGTGGGTCCTACCTTAATGGGTAGTGTTATTTTTCCTAACAATTACTTACTCACATTATCAAAGACACAAGTAGAAAAATTATCAAGTTTGATGAGAGACATATCCACATCGATCCTATGTAAATGGTCAATGTTTTTGAAAAAGTAAGTGGAATCTACAGGGTGTTGTACCCTACACAACGAACCACAAGGGCCAAAAAGGATCAAGTCTATAAAACTAATAGTAAGTAAAAAAAGAACAAAAACAACACATTAACAACACAATGACCACGAACAGGCAGCAACTAACTGGCATTATCCCAATTTTTGAATAGGAGGTCCACAGCGTCATCTTCGACCCAGTCTTGATTCTCCTAGATATTATTGCCCTCTAGCTCCTCCTTGATTTAGTGGATAGGGTGCTAGTAACAAAATGACCCAACTTCATCGTGAAGTGGGTCAGTCCTCTAAATATTTTATCAAGCATGTCCATCTTCTTTTCTAAAGCATGGAGCTCCTCCCCATCATCCGTGGTTCTCATAACCTCACCAAGCTCAATAACCAGGGGGTGCAAAGAGTGATAAGTCGAAGTATCTTTCGGTATTTTGTTGTTCTATGGGGTGGAATGGGGCCCTTCCACATTTTCTTCCTCTTCCTCCTTGGTCTTCTCTTCCTTATAATCTTTGTTGTCAGTCTGCTCCTCCTCCGAGTCCTCAATAATCTATCTTTTTTTGCTGTTTTTCACCAATCTCTTAGATCTTCTTATGGTAGTCTCCCCTCTAGTCATAACTGTGGTCCCCACGATTGTATCAATTTTAGAATCTCTCCCTATTATATATTTCCCTTTACCCTCCTTCACCATTGGCTTCGATGCACCTTTTTTACCATCCTTGCCTTTTTTTCATTCTGGTGGCTCTGTAAGAAGACTTAGCCTAGGTGGCCTTGAGTTCACAAAGGCTGGTCATGGCTCTAGTATGCACATTACTCGCCCCTCCTTTGATTTTTTTGGAAACTTGTTTGGTTTTGGGGTGTTCAGCAGTACACAGGTGGGTTTTTTGAGAAGGGCTTTTAGATTCAGCAGGGGATATATTTGCAACAACCAAGGGTTCAATTTCATCAATACGAACATCATAAATGGCTCTAGGGGGACAACGGGCCAAATTAAAATGGTAGAGTCTCAAGATAAGCCCCTGATGGAGCGACAGAGGCATAATTTCATTCGGGTTAAGACTAGTCATTTCCTTGCATTTTTCTATTGAATTCTCTAGGTCCATAAGCAAAAAGAAAGGAAAACTAAGCAGGATTTTATGCCTTAGATGATTCAGAAGGGGAAAATGATAGAAAAAAAGGTTTTAAACCTACCTTCAAGCATGATGTACTTGATAAGGGATAAACACACCTGGTCCCAGGGCTTTGGAAGGGCTTCACGTTCAAAGCCCGACTGGTTTCAGACCGGTTCCTCATTCCCGATGAAAATGGTTTTCAAACTATCATTGTCCAGAGTCTGAGTATGCTTAGGATATTTCTTCCCAGTGCACTGCATTCTAGTAGCTTGCACTATAACCTCTTCACTAACTTCAAAGGAAATGCCACCCATCACAATGATTAGCGAATTGACCAGACAAGATAGGGTCGTGGCCAACCAGAATCTCCATGAGGAGCAAGGCCACCCTCAGCGCAAATATGCCAGACCAAAGGATTCTTACGAAACTCTTCACAATTATTAGGCTTAGTCCAAATGTGGTCACCACCCATGATGTTTACCTACACAGGAAACTAGAGAGATTGCAATAAATGAATGTTAGAAACACCGACAAAGCAAAAGTCTTTCTTTGCATTGTGGATATTAAGGAAAAGATTGCAACGTTGGATAATGACTCCAGTGTGCAGATCACACGCGCGAAAGGAAAGATTATCACAAGAAGACTTAATGGTGGACCAGTAATGTGAATCTTAAGAAGATTGCGACAAGCTAAGCGGAAATTGGTAGGCATGCAAGGTTTCTTGGCCATGGTGCAATTGTGCAAAAAACAAGACATGGTGACCGCTTGGCCAAATTTAGAAATGTCAATGTAAGCATAATTAGAAGCCAACACTAAATTAGTAGGATCGAAGGTGCTAGAAGGTAGCATTCCCTCACTGTGAAAGGTCATATCAACATTCATAACCGTAGTATTACAGAGGGGATGATAGACTAAAACAATCCCATAGAGAAGATATCGCACGATACTGCCTCTCAAATTCATCAATGTCTCATACTTTCCTAATCCCTTCGTAGAGTCGCCTTCTCTAACCACGTGACTAACCTTTAATTTTGAATTCCACCACTTGTAGGCCACCTCAGAATTAGAACACACCCACCAAGCCCATAGGACAACCAAGTGGACCCCCCAAACAACGCCCATCACCCAAAGATTTGAAATCATCATAATAAATGGTTTTTTTGTTATTTCAAGATGAGATCTTGAATCCTTGGCGGAAAATTCTCCATATTACTCCAACATTTAGAGTGACCCCAATAGGTACCACAATTAGCCAAAGCATCCGCCACTTGGTTACCCTCCCTAAAAATGTGTGTCACTTTTTTTGCTCTTAGCTTGGATAAAAGGAACCTAGTATCCAACAAAATATCCTTCATACTCCACCCCAATTAGTCTGCCCATATTCACAACATCAGTAATGGACTTAGAGTCCCCTTCAATGTGGAGGTTTGCAATCCCTAGAGAGATAGCAATTTGGAGGCCCTTGAGTAGCGCGCGAGCTTCTGCCACTATAGAATATTGGAAACCAATACCTCCCACAAATCCAACAACTAGAACCCCCCCGAGGCCTCTAATCACTCCTCCAATGCTAGCCTTGCTTGGGTTGTCCTTAGTAGCCCCGTCAAATTTTTTTTGGAACCGGCCTCTATCCAGAGGCTCCCATTTGGTAATTTTTCTTGGCCAAGGATTTAGAATTGTCAAATGAGCTAGCATCTAACTTCTGGTGCCAGGCCTTGGCCATTCTTATTTCATAATCAAAAGGTCTAATCTCCGAGGGTTTCCCATCGAAGAGAGAAATGTTTTCCTCAATGAGCCAAACACCGATACCAAAAACTTCCCCACAATTCCTCTCAATATTTTTGAAGACCTTGTTATTTCTTTCCTTCCATAGACACCGACAAATAATAGGAGTGACCTGGTTCCAAATTTTACCAAGCAAAGGGTGGAAATAGGGACCAAGCCAGTCCGGGATGAAGGATATGATATCCTTACACATTACCCAAGAAATTCCCAATTTTTCAAAAGCCAACTCCCAGACTTGAGCAGCAAACGAATGGTGTAACAATAAATGATTGACAGTTTCCTCACTGCATTTACATAGTAAGCATCTGTTGGGGATATAAAATCCCTATTTCCTCAAATTGTCCTGAGTAAGAATTCTATTATGGCAAGTAGTCCACCAAAAGAAATTTATTTTAGGGATCATATGGCAGCTCCATATCTTCTTCCAAGGGTCCACCATAGTACCCTGGTTTGTCAATAGATTGTACACCGACCTAACAGATAGATCCCCCTATTTGTCCAATGTCCAAAAAAATTTATCTCCCCTGTCATAGGACGGAAGCTTGGTCAGAGAGAGTAATTTCTGGAGAGACCTAGCTAGGAAACAAAGGTCAATGTTACAAACATAAGACCTAATCCATTATCAATTAGAGTATTCCTAATTTAGTCATTATTAATGACAAAAAAAATCATGAGAGAATTATATTAGTTTTGGATTTCAAGAGAAGGCAGTTCATGTTGAGGGAATGTAATGTCAAAGTTTGTTTCTTGCATATAATCAAATAAGTTTTCTACGTCATCCTTCTAACATAAGGTGGCACCAATATCTTCTACAAGGCCTCTTTGAGCATCTTGTGGTATGTAGGTGATGTTTGAATTATGTCTGAAAGAGAGATCTTAGCTGGAGTATTAAGAAGTTGCTCGAAAATATCAAAATATTTTCCCATGTGTTGTGGAAGATGAGGTGCAGGGGGAGATAAGTTTGAGGAAATTAAACTAATGTGGTACTGGTTTGTGTTTGTTTAGGTTGTTTATTTTTTGAAATGTTGTATGTGTGATAAATTGGATGATAATATGGTTGTTACAATACATTTTTGTGTATATAGTTGTTTTGAGTTTTTTTTTCAAATTTTAGGATGTGAATAGGAGGTTTATGATGGTTTGAAGCACCTCCAATAATTAGAGTAGGTTTATTTTTTGGTTGACGAACATGAGAAGGAGGATATATAATAAGTTTTAGTTTTACAATTCCAATTGAGTTGACTATTTGTTGAAAATCATCTATCAATGAAGTGTCCACCATGATATTGGAACCCTCATATATTCAAGCAGAGTTGCTATAATTTGAAAGATGAACAAGTAAAGTGGTGTTAAGAAAGGTATCAATGATTGCATCTTCTTATGCCAAGATATCCTCACAAGTAGGAAAGATATTGGGAGAGGGAAAAACATGATTAATTGATTAATTGAATAATTAATATTAGGTAAAGTGATGATAAGAAAGGTATTAATGATTGCATATTCTTGCACCAAAATATCCTCATGAGTATGAGAGATATTTGGAGAAGTATCAAAGAAAAATAATAAAATAAGAGAGAGAAAATCACATTCACATGCTTGTAAGAGAAGTTCTTGAATTTTCTAAACAAAGCTGGAAATGGGAAAACGAAAATGAAATAAGAAGTTTATTTTGAAATAGGAATATAAACAAGTCAGTTGAAGGCTAATGCATATCACTTTTGATGGCATAAAATGGGGTTCAAGGCATTGGCCCAATTTTTTTAAGAAAATGAATATTTTGTTATGAAAAGACAAGATTTTTGAAATGAAAACATATTTATATTTCCCTTTCTAGGCTTATTATGTTTATTGTGGTGAAAAGAGGAGAATATGGGGTAAAATTGACCATGTACTATAGAATTTGGAAGTTTAGGGATAGACTATTAGAAACATCATATTTGAGAAAAAGACTACAAAGAAAGATTTTGCACATAGAAATTTGCAAACGAGGTCCACTAGTTGGATAAGGGAAAGTGTACCATAGTTTATAAGTTAAATGTTTTTATTTTTCAGATCTTGCATATGTGAAGTAGATTATGTAAGTTCTTTTCTATGAAAACCCAAGTCTAAAGCTTGGTAGAGTTTGAGAAATCAATATGCCCTAATTTTATGATAAGAGGGCACATGAAGGAATGAATTTGATTTCAATCATTAAAAAGGAGCTGATAAATTGAATTAGATTCACACATGTTTATTCATGAGGTAGGATAAAGTGTTGATGAGCAAATATTCCAATGAATTGTAGAAACATGTGTTTGGGTTTAATATACACAGGAGTAAAGTGTTTTTAAATGATCTACTTTTTACCAATTAAACATAAAAAATTTGCTAATGAACTAAAATAACTTATATCTAATGTCTTAAACAAAGAAAATAAGAATGCAAACTATGCAATTTAATACAAATATTTTGCAATGTGATTTAATTCAATTTACCAATTTTTAATAGTCCGAGTGTAAATGCTTGATTTTCAAAACTAAATGAGTGCATGTGAATGGAAATATATTCAAATAGAATAATGATTGATCATATTACAAAATTTATGCTATATAAATAAGAAAAATTCCAAGTGTAGGATATGTCGGGCTCAATAAATTGTTAAGTGGAAAAGTTGATCTTGAAAAGTTGATCTTGATCCAACAAGTGAAATAGCTTAGAACTACCTTTTCCTTTTGGACTAAATATTGGAACACAAAACCAACTAGGTTTGATTATTAGATAACTACCTAATGTGAGAATAATCTACTAGGGTTTGATTCCTTTGTTGTAAATATGGCACATTTTATGTGTGCTTTAAGTAACCTAATTGATATAAACTCAAGATCTAAAAATAAAATTTATCACACACATGAAAATAATAATTGA
>VCHN02004381.1:0-12013 GCA_007115665.2 Sequoiadendron giganteum | reverse complement strand
GTGATGCAATGGAAAAGAATAAAAGTGCATGATTAGTTCATAAAGAAAGCACTTAAAAGAGATTGGCCTCAATGTATTCACACTACGGTATAAATGGAGCAGCATAACTTACCATTGATGTTTATTTCTCTTCTTATCAGCCGGACACAAACTCCAAGTTATATAAGAAAGCCAAATATTGATATTCTCTCATCTTTTCACCATACAAATAATATGGTGCCTAGTGAGACCGAAGAATCATCAATCGAGTCCTCCATCGCTTTGAGGGAGACTCAATATCTCATGAACCCGAAGGTTGAAAGCCAACCTAACTCGGCACTTCTAAAGCTTTTTCCACAACACATCCATTAACAATTTGTACACGCGATGACTATGATACCACTGGCTGAAATTATTCTTTACATGGGACTTGTTCAACATATTTGAAAGGGAATTGATGACGTAGGGACCTATAGCTTCACACTATCTATGGTATGTTTGGGACTTGACACTAAAGGAGACCGTAGCAAACTTTGAGGAGATGGAAAGAATATTTCATTTATTTGGCACCATATTTATTGCAAGGTTATCACCACCATCTAATTCACCCTTATCACCAATCTCACAACATATTCATTTATTGCCTACATGTATTATTTTTCCAACCTTTTTTCAAGTTCACATCATCTTCATTAATCATCTAACCATATTCATTCACAATTATCGATATACTTTATTACCTACTTGGTTATTCTGCACTATATAAAATCCTTTGGCAATGAGTGATGCTTAGTTCTCAATGTCATTAGGTGGTTATTTTCAACAACTCAGATTAAGGTAAAACTTTATTATGATTATGCAAACTTTATTTAAAGTTTTATGCACTATTTATTTTAATTTTTCTGATGTGAAATATTGATATTTTTAAATTCCATCAACTCTACATTTTAAGTTCAATTAACACTAAGAAGAGGTCATCATTATCTTAAGTTGGGAGGTATGCTTAAACTCATTTTCACCAAGTTTGAAATTAGGCCACCCTAACAAATTAATATGATCATGACATAAGTTTCTGAGTTATGTCTTGTTGTTATTTATGTCACCATTTTGTAATTCCTAACAACTTCAAACCCTATCAAAATTGAGTAACTTTAGTTTGCTGCGTTTGAGCTTAAATTTGAAGATTCTGCATGGTGTGCGTTAAAATCGAAGTCATAAGTATAGCGAGGTGGTAGGCGAGATCCTGAGTTGGAGATTTGAGTATAATCCAGCCATCCAACCCTTGTAAATATAGGAAGAACAGTTGCATCCTTCAGAATTTGTTGATAAGCTGTCAGTTCCCTCCTGATAACATCTCCTCCCATCTTGGCTCACTTACTACTTGGAATATCAACTCAAAATCTCAACTCAGTCTCCGCCTACCACCCTCAACTATACTTATGACCTCAGTTTCCAAATGTATACTTGCTACCATACCAGACTATAACCACAGACCTCTCTTCAAATTTAGCTCAAACATAAACCAAACTAAGGTTCTTTCAATTTTGATAGGGTTTCAAGTTCTTTAGGAATTACAAAAATGGCAGCGGCATAAATAGCAATAAAGACATAACTCAAGGCTTTGCATGTCATGATCATATTAATTTAATTTAGGGTGGCTAATTTCAAAAAATGTGGTGAAAAGGCAGTTTAAGCATACCTCCCCAACTTAAGATGTGAAGTGACCTCACTTCATAGTGGTGATTTGGAGGCAAAAGAAATGTGAGTTGATGGAATTTAAAAATGTAATATTTCACATGCGAAAAATTGAAATAAATAGTGCATAAAAACTTTAAATAAAGTTTGCATAATCATAATAGTTTACCTTAAGTACAGTTGTGAAAAAATAACCACTAATGACACGTGAAGACTAAAAGAATATATGTTGCAAAGGATTTTATGGTACGAATATTAAATGCAAGGTAATAAGTATCGTGGATGGTGAATGAATATGGTTAGATAGGTGTAAGAAGATGATGTGACTTGAAAAAGGTTGGAAAATGTATGTAGGCAATAAAATAATTATGTTGTGAGATTTAGGTGGAATAGGTGGGTATTATGGAGATGAGTGGTGATAACCTTGCAATAAATACAACACCAAATAAATGAAATATTTTGTCCAGCTCCTCGAAGTGTGCTACGGGCTCCTGCAGTGTCAAGTCCCAAACATACCATAGATAGTGTGAAGTTGTAGGTCCCTTCCACATCAGGTCCCTTTGAAATATGTTGAGCAGGTATCATGTAAAGATAGTTGTAGTGTTATCATAGTCATGCAGTGTGTACAAATTTATTGTGCAGTGTGTGCCTGTGGAAAAGCTTTGGAAATTAGGTTGATGTAACTTCAGGGGATAAGTTGTGTAACTCAACCACTGGGTTATGAGATGTGCTTGGAATGTCCCTCAAAACTGATGGAGGACTCAGTGAATCAGATTCTATTTCAGTCTCACTATGAGCACCATATTGTTGTATGAGTGAAAAGATGAAGTCATCATGTTGCATTGGCTTCTTATATAACTTGAGTTTGTGTCCATTGATAAGAAGAGAGAAATAAACTGCATCAATGGTATGCAGTTGTACTGCTCCATTTGGATAAACCTTACTAATTTCATAAGGGCCCAACCACCTGTACTAAAATTTTCTCTTGAAACCCTTATAGTGTGAATCATACAGCAGAGCCCAATCTCTTTAAATTATTTTTCCTTTATGAACTAATCATGCACTTTTATTCTTTTCCATTGCATCACCTATGTATGATGAATTGCTTCCATTTGGATTTCATCTAACCCATTCAAGGAGTGCAACCTTTCCTTTTGTGCCTCTGTTAAATCCATGCCTAAGTCCACTATTTTCCTAAGGGTTTTATACTCAAATTCTATAAGCAATACTGTTGTTTTTCCATAAACCAACTCATAAGAAGTAAACCCTATTGTTGTTTTCCATGCAGTCTTGTATGCCCAGACAACTTTTGGTAATCTGGATACCTAATCTCTTCTATGTAGTTGCATTGTACTTGTCAATATAATTTCTATCTCTCAGTTGGTAACCTCAACCTATCCATTAGCTTGCGGATGATATGGGGTAGCTTTCTTGTTCCTGATATGATATTCCTCCATATTCTAGCAATAAGGTCTGATGTAAATTGTGGCCCTTGATCAGTCACTATTTCTTTTGGCACTCCATATCTAGTGAAGATATCCTCATATAAAAATTTTGCAACATTGCCTTCCCTGGAAAATTGCAATGCTTTTACTTCAACCCACATGGTTAAGTAATCAATGCATATTAATATGTATTCTTTATTATTGGAACTAGGAGAGATAGGTCCAATAAAATTTATTCCCCACTTGTCAAAATGAGCTAAAGCCAGTTGGGGTTGTAAGGGAAATTCATTAAATCTTATAGGTCTTCCCATCCTCTGACAACGGTCATAGCTTCTAGTGTATTTAACAGAGTCCTTATGTAATTTTAGCCAATAATATCTTGCTATCAAAATCTTGAAAGTTGCCCTTTTTGCTGCAAAATGTCCACCACAAGGTTCATCATGGCATGTTTTCATTATGGAAAAAAATTCATCCTCCCAAATACACCTCATAATATTATCTGGACTAGTGTAAAACAAAAATCCAAAAATCCATGAATAGGGAAAGAATTTATGAACCAACTACCTTTTCTCCCTTGGAGAAAAGTAACTTGGAATCTATCCTGACACTAAATAGTTTGCTATGTCAACATACCATGGTGTTTACACATTCAAAGAAAATAATTGCTCATCAGTAAATGAATCATTAACAACTCCCTCAGATGATTGAGTAGGCAATCTAGACAAGAAATTAGCAACCACATTAGCTCTTCTAGGCTTGTCAACAATTGTTGTCAAATTCCTACAACAACAATAGCCATCTTACAAGTCTGCCACCTACCACTGGCTTGTTCATCAGGTACCTAATAGTTGTATGATCTGTATGTATGAACACATGATAACCAGTTATATAATGTTTGAATTTATTAATGGCATATACAATTTCAAGCATCTCTTTCTCTGTTATAGTCAGTTCATATATGCTCCTTGGAGGTTCTTGCTAATATAATAGATTGCATATTCCTTAGTTCCTTCCTTTTTCCCTAGCACTATCCCAATGGAAAAGTTAGATGCATTAGTATGGATATGGAATGGCAACGTCCAATTTGGTCCTCTGAGAATTGGTGCATGTGTTAAAGTTTCCTTTAGTTTTTCAAATGAACTCTGGCAGCCCTCAGTCTAATCAAATTTAAAATCCTTTGTTAGCAAAGCGAACAAAGGTGCAGAAATATTACTAAAATCTTGTGACCAAGGGTTTATTCATATGTTCAATGGTATAATAACTATCCAGTGAAACCAAATATAACACAAATTTTAATAATAAAGATTTTTTAAAAACTTACAAAAAAGCCTTCGCACCACCGATGTGATGGGTAATGTTCAAGGGTGATCCCACAATAATGGGTTACACTTTTTGGCCAAACTTGACATTGGAATCAACATTTTTCACCAGATCTTCACTTTCTTATACCTATAAAAGCTAAACCATTAAGAATTTGAAGATGAAGCAAACTAGTGATTTTTGAGTTTTCATGTGTAGATTTTAATTATATATATTTTTTTAAATTAAAAAAAAATTATGAACCCTTTTATGTAATTTTTATTAACTTTTTTTTTACTAAACAACATTTTCAAAATGTGATGTTTACTTTCAATTGCATAATTTTTTTTCTAGAAAGGATACAATTCTAATATTTTAAATACAGATTTTTCACACCAATATCTAAGGCGTGGACATTTTCTAACAATTTTTTGTTGCATACATATTTTTTAATTAATTTTCTAAGTCAGAGTAATTATAATTTGGATATATTATACTTTCAGTTGCATAACTTTTTTTGTATGAATTTGAATGAGCTCATTTTTTTTTGGTTGCAATAAGGACATCAATATCTAGTGGAAATGTATTTTTTAGAATTTTTTTTCTCTTTTTTCCTATTTTTTCCATATGTGTGAAACAAAGACCCTGATGTTCATTGAAAAACCTACATTCACAAGAAATAAAAAATAAATATAATAATCAAATTAAATATATTTAAAATTATACTTTTTGGGAACATTATAATAAGGACTACATGCTTAAAAAAGATAAATTTTAAATGAATTCATTTGATCCCCCAAAAGGTAAATCAAAAGTGGATTTTTATCAGGATTTTGATAGGTGTAGAGGAGACTCCATTATAGGTATAGTTTAAAACTAGCGAGTTTCTATCCAAGGGGGTTTGATCTAAGGGGGTTTGATCAAACCCTCTTCAATTAAAATCCTTTCAATAGAACCTTTTTAAGGCTTAAATCATTATATTTTTTAAAAATATGTGATTTCAGCAAAAAACAGGATGTCCGAAAAAGTGTAACCCATTCTTGTGGCAGCACCCACAAATGATGTGATTGTAAACAAATCAAATCACAAAATAGGATAAATGACATGATGACACAAGCCTAATATGAAGATATCATAGAATATTCTATTTTTGAAGATGTCGATGGTATAGACAATTGACTACACAAGCCTGCAACTTGTACAATATGGCTAGTATGGCCAAGTATAGACTCAAATAGTTGTACAACCTAAAAAAAATTGGATGCCCCGATGAAAAATGTCAAATTTTGATGAATTGACAGACAATCCTTAAGTTCTCAATCCTTTCAAATGCAATGGTGAGGTCGATTTTTCCCAAAATGCTCCAAAAAATAGCTACACTTGAATCAAGAAATTGAAACCCTTTTTCAAACCCTTGTAGATCAGCCAAAACATGACAAAATTTGATGAAATAAAGCCAAACCTCACTTTCTCTAACACCTTGAATTCAATGGAAAAGTAAAAAAAACCCCAACTTATACTTAGCAAAAATTTAACCCCAAGATAGGTTGCTCATATCTAGGTAGAAAGTCTACAACACTGAAGCTCTCATACCATGTAGGAGTTTATGGTGAACTCCTCAACACCCCAGGATCACCCGCAAGACAAAATAACTTCCACAGAAATGGTGAAAATATCATGCTATGATTATGGATGCGATATTGTCAGATTGAACAAGATTGTTGATTGTTTTCAATGTACATATGAAGCCTTCCTTATATAGGCAAGGTGTGATGATATACTAGCATTAAATTACCATGTCATTTAAATGACATGAGCCAACATTAAATGACCTAGGACAAAAGCATTAAATAAAATCCAATTAGATAAGATAAGTGACAACTAATGCTTAACTAGAAAGATTCCTTCCTAAGACCTAAGTGGACTTAACATGTAAGTAGGACCTAGAGAGGTAAAAACACCCATTTACACCAACCAAAAATTGATTAGCCAAGGTGTTTGAATTTTAGGTCTTCCTGAGATCAAGATCTTAGATTCTACAAATGAGATATTTTCATGCAAGTTTAGTTGCACAAGCACAGATCCAATTTCTATCTAAATTAATATGAATACTTGAATTGTAACTCATAGATATAAACTAGTAGAATGATAAGTGTGGAACTGGTAGAATGTGAAGTAATGAAATTTTCCCGGCTTTCAATCTCTAATGTTTAAATTATTGTAAAGACTAACAATGTTTAGCAATTTGTAATTGAAACTATTGGAATTGCAAGGGTCAATTTTTCCTTAGTAAAACCCCTAATGGACCATTTGTATTGATTTGAGCCAAAATTTGAAGATAAAAGAAAGCACACAACAAATCAAGGATGTTTTGATGTTGATGTAATACTTTGATAATTCTCTATGTTAAATATTCTTTAATGATTTTAGACAACCCTAATACAAATATTTTTTTCACGGAATGGGTAGAAATATTTAAATACAATATCATAGAGCTCAAATCAACACAAACATGCACAAGGTTAATTAGTAAAATGGTTTGTAGTATTTAAATTTGAATATAATATTTTAAAAGTTCAAACTTCATATCTACAACTATAGAATAATGATAACATGGTCAATATATGATAATGTCATGAACCAAATCATGCTAGAATATATCACTTGTAAATTACTCATTCTATTTAAGATGCTTTAATCAAAATAGTCCAAACCATAAGAAAGGGACCATGGAACTAAAATTACAAATGAGTTTTTTTTTTTTTTAATTTATCCATATTCAACTCAAGTCATTTATGCATTGTTATATAAAAGACCAAAAAACATTAATTAAACATTTATATATAAGAATCTAAAAAAGTAAATTAACTCCTATAATTATCATGCTAGTTATTTTTTATGTGAACTTTATAACACTTAGTTGTAAATCAATAAAAATATATAACTCTTAAATGATCTTGATGCTAGATTTATAACTCTTGTAACAATCTATAGATCATTTATTTATTTTCACTTTTAAAACATTAAATATCACCTTACTTACAACTTTAACATTATTTTTTCCTAAATATAATGTAATCTAAAACTTTATAGAAAGTCATATAAAAAGCTAATTCATCAAGATTTTTTAAAATGAGATCATAAAATTAAAGTTCTAATAATTTGGCTCCATATTCCGAAGCTTTTGAAACAAAAGGTGGAAACATTACATTGCTTGTCTTAATTATGAGATAATGCTACTTAAAAGAGAAGATGGAATCTATTAAAGGTCCCTCCTATATAAATTATAAATTATATTAGAGATGATTTCTATATGAATTTGAACTTGTAAGTTAACCTTAAATTACCTCCAATGGGTGTGTTATTAGTGTAAATTTATAAAGTGATCATGACAACCACATTCCTCACTTTCCAAAAAGTGGGTGTGGGCCCACCTCCTAACTAACTAATAAATCCTTTCCAAACCCATGTTACAAGTTGTGAGGAATACAACAATCCTTTTTAAAATAAAATTTAATTTAATTATGAAGTTTGAAGACAATAAAACAATACCCAACTTTATGGAGAGTTATTTATTTTGCATGTTCTTTCTTACTTGGGACACCACATTTATCAATCAAAGGAATCATTTAAATTTTTAATTCTTGAAAATTTTGGGGGATAATTCAGTTAATGAAGCTGCAAAGGATTTTATTTATGTGATTCTAACTACACATGTGATGTTATATTGTATGTTCATAAAATGAATTTTAAAGTAAAAATTAGGTTATTAAAGAGGTTAATTTTAACTGGTGAGATTGTTTATTAAAGTATAAAAGTTGGAAGTATGGTTGGGATAAGGTTTCATTCTTAAATAATTTTAATGGAATAAATTTTATGTGATTAAGTTAGATTTGATCTTTAAATAATTTAATATAATAGTTCAATTAAATTCAATCACAAAATTTTCAAACCATTATTAAAATTGAAGACAAATAAAAATGTAATACTCATGTGAATAAGATTAAATAATTTTATTTTTTTATTTTTTACAAAAATAATCAAATTGCACAACATATATGTCTTTATATAACGGATTATAATATTACAAAAAAACATGTCACATACCACAAATAAATGATTTAATCTATCAAACTATTCAAAAATCAAACTTAACTCAATCATATTTAAAATTTTAATTTAAATAAACAACATAATTTAAAAATATAACATTATTCTCACCCATTAAATTATAACCATTCAATCTAGAACCAAAATGTCATGTTCCATGATTAACCTTTATTAAATTTTAGTGTTGCCCTTTAAAGTGACTTTGTTGGTGGAATTGATTTGTTTTAATGATGGATTTTAAAGAGAGGGAAACATAATGCATGGAAACGATTGAAGTGTCTAATGTTTTTTCAAGAATTATCCTAGGGACCAGTAAACTCAAAATGAGCGTATCAAAATAATGAAAAGTCAAATTTTTGTTTTTGTTTTTTGAATTCAATGTTCCCAATTCTCCCCTAACCGAGAAACTTAAAGCAAATTCTTTTAAGGCATTCATACGAAGAGAAATAATGAGGGCGAAGAGAAACCATCAACATTGTGTCATTAATTTTATAAGAAAATTATGAATTTTATATAATTGTAATATGTAAAAGTTATATATTTTTTCATTTTTATTTAATTTTGTATTTCTTTTGAAGGAGGTGTTTTTTTTTTTTTTTAATTGAAGAAGGTGTTTTGATGTATTTATTTATTGATAAATATTTTAATTTTGTATAAAATCAGGTTTATTTTTTTATCATTTTTTTTATCTATTATGTTCTTTAATATATTCATTTTTTATTTCATTTATATGTATACATATATCAATGTGTTATCTTAATTTGTACATTTATTAAACCTACATAAACACATATTTCTATGTACATGTTAGCTAGCAAACATGATTGATAGAGTTTATCCATTGCTAACCACCATCTTCCATTGTCTGAGTGTACGGGTTTAACTTGTTTCCATTGGATCAATATAGCTAGAATTGAATAGATTAAGCCACAGAGGATTGTTGGCCTATACCATATTTTGTGGGTAACTAGATTCCAGTAGACGGATGATCTCATTTACACTTAAATTTGACCCCTTTTTGGTCTCAATTAAGTCTGTGGTTGTGGGGTGAAACTTGAACCCCCACACTTGACCCTTTCAAATTCACTTTTTTGCTAACTCTCGATTATTAATTTCCCACCAAGGCCGAATTAAGCACAAATTTGTGTGGGTTATTATCGTGTCCTTGTATTTAAATGCATTCAACACATCTAAGGAACATCACATCTTATAAGCATTATTCACATTATCATCTTAAGAGCATATGCATAATTGAAGAGTGTTGTCTTCAATCATTTACTCAAGTTTCAGGGAGCTTGACCTAGGAGAATGTGTCATCTTCAACACTAACCATAATTATCTAAATTATTCTTAAATATTTTTTATCTTTAGATTTTTAAAAATGTAGACGAGATTGAAGTAAATTAGGTGATTAAATAAGCAATGTTGTACAAATTACTAGATCAAGCTTCTAGGCATAAGACATTTTCACGAGCATAAACTCAACCTTGATCCATAGACCTGACCCCACATAAAGCAAACAAAGCACTATGATCTTGAGTTAAATCATACACTATAACATTTGGTTCTTAATCCCTAAGCATTCATATATTTTAGCTCATATCTAGAGTGCATTCATTCTTCTATCACAAAGCTAAGTACTATTATTAATTATATTAATAGTTTCTAAAATGTTTAGATGACCAAAGAAAATCCATAATTTGTACCAAGTGATTTCATCAGTACATCATGCTTATGTCATCTCTTGGCAAGTCGCCCTCATCCTTGTTGATGTTCTTCTTAATGTATCATGTTGAAATCATCACCTTTTTGATGTTATGTCTATGTCATGCAAACAAGATCATTGGAACTGTGATCCTAATAAAACGTCGTGTTCGTAATGTAAGATGCTAGATAAAAACTAATAATGCAACAAGAGGAAATAACATGATAAAAGGGCACCTCAATGATTAGCCTAAGAAAATGGATAGCATGAAAGTAAGATGAAACAAATTGATTGCTTGTTATACCTTCATACTGCTCTTTCCTTGGTTGGCCCTTGATCTTTGGATGTCTTGTGTGCTCCTTGGATGGCAATAAAGTTGAATGGATGCAAGATGCAAGATGGATGAGAACTCAAATGGTAAATTTGCAAAAGTTTTGTTGCAAAAGACTTGATCCCCTAAAATGAGGGAAATGAGGGGGTGTTTATAGGATAATTGGAATTCTCTAGAGAATTCAACAGTTGAGATTGATCTAACAAGATCAAGATGAAGGGCTATGGTGAGTTGAGGAATGTGAGATGTCTTAGGGTGGAGTGATGTGGAAATGAGGTGGAAGGGAAGTAAATGAGGTGGATCTTGGGGGATGAGAAGATTCTTTGGAAGAATAAAAGTGAATTAAAAATTCACAATGATTGGAAGAATCTAGTGGATAAGAGAAGGTCTCCAAAAAGCTAGAGATTTGTTACATGTGGGTGATGTGACAAGTCCAAGGTTCTAGAAGCCTTGAGCACATGTAAAATGACAAGTCACATTTGCATGGGGATAGGGTAAACCTTGGAAGAATAAAATGTGAATTAAAAATTCACATGGGGAAGAGAGAAACTTTGGTTAAATAAATGTGAATTAAAAATTCACATGGAGAAGGGAGTCTAGGCTAAAAAGGGTAAGTGGGAAGGTTGACCAGAAAAGGTAAGCCAAATGTGGCTAATGATTCTGATTAAGGTTGTGCAAACACAAGATTAGGATAATTAATGAGAGATTAGGGACAAGTGGGAGATTATGGAGGATGTGACACTTAATCAAGATTAAGTGGTGCACATCCTAATCACACATTAATTAATTTAATCTGGATTAAAAGGGGGTTATGGAGAATGTGACAAGGAGAGAGAAAAAGATGAATTAAAAATTGGTTTTAATTCAAATGGGTTAAAAGACCACCAAATAATTTGTCATGTTTATTTAATTTAGAGAAGACAAAGGGGTAAGGTAAAGCATTTAATTTATTTAATTATATACTTTAGGAACCTTAGGCAGAAAATGAAATAATGATTAAATAAATTATTTAATCACTATTAATGAAATAGATGAATAGAGTAGACGATTTTGATCATGTGGAAGTGATCAAATTTAGATGTCTACATTTTTCCCTTCTTTGAAGTACTGTTAGAATAACCGTGCTTCGAAGAAAAGAAAGTGCAGATGACTCTATAGAGGAAGTAACTGGAAGATGATGCCCCAGTGTGGAGAGGAGGACTTGAGCTGTCCAAATTAGCAGGGGAATGGATGAAGATGCCCCAATACTGGAAGGGGTTGACTATGGCAAGGAAAATAGATAAATGGGAAGGGTATGCCCCATCGAGAGGGCAACGGGGGAAAAGAGAGGGGTCTCGAGCAACCTCTTGATAGGAAGAAACAGATGGTATGGTTGGAAAGAGCATGAAAAAATAGGAAACTTTTTCTTTTGAACGAAGTCAAATGGACAAACGGTTTGCAAATGGTGGT
>VCHN02001292.1:0-23626 GCA_007115665.2 Sequoiadendron giganteum | reverse complement strand
TTTTTTCAATCATGCAAAATTTAAACACAACAATGGAATGTGTGATTTTGAAGAAATTCATACTATTTTGTAACATTCCGTGTTGCAATGCCCTACGTGTTAAGAAGCAAGCAACCCACCATGAGACAACCCTTCACATTTAAACAAGGAGATTCAAATAACTAAAACCCAACACTGTGTTTTCTAAATTACATTTATTTTGTGTACTTTATTTTTTCAATCATGCGAAATTTAAACACAACAATGGAATGTGTGATTTTGAAGACATTCATACTATTTTGTATCATTACATGTTGCAAAACCGTGGGTATTAAGAAGCAAGCAACCCACCATGAGACAACCCTTTACATTTAAATAAGGAGATTCAAATAACTGGAACCCAACACTGTGTTTTCTGAATTACATTTATTTTGTGTACTTTATTTTTTCAATCATGCGAAATTTAAACACAACAATGGAATGTGTGATTTTGAAGACATTCATACTGTTTTGTATCATTACATGTTGCAAAACTGTGGGTGTTAAGAAGCAAGCAACCCACCATGAGACAACCCTTTACATTTAAATAAGGAGATTCAAATAATTGAAACCCAACACTGTGTTTTTCGAATTACAATTATTTTGTGCACTTTTTTTTCAATCATGCAAAATTTAAACACAACAATGGAATGTGTGATTTTGAAGACATTCATACTATTTTTTAACATTCCATGTTGCAATGCCCTACGTGTTAAGAATCAAACAACCCACCATGAGAAAACACTTCACATTTTAACAAGGAGATTCAAATAACTGAAACCCAACCCTGTGTTTTCCCAATTACATTTGGGCTGATGCAAGAAGTTGGGTCCACAAAAAGCTCAAAAAGTGGAAGTGTTTTTGCTGTTTTTCAGAATTTGTCACACTTGAACTGAAAATTTGAGGCACTTACACAATGAATTTTTAAAAAAGTCAGTAATATGAAATTTAGAGATTTGAATCTAGTTTATAAATATGTAAATTATTCAAATACCCAGATTGTAGAAACTAAATTTTGATAAAGATCTATAAAAACCACTTTTTAAAAGTCCCTATTTTTTTACCATACCATGCACGTGTACGAACAACACTTTTTGAATCAAATAAAAGTATTTTACTAATTCCTTTTGGGGAAAGAGAGCTAACAACATGAAGATTGATGAGGAATTTTTTTTGTAATTTTTTGTTGAATATTTTTTTTATTATTTAATTTTTATTGGCCTTAATTGTTGTTTTTAAAAATCAACGTGTACGGACATCATAATTTGACCTAAACTAAACTTTTTTTGAATTTTTTTTTTTCATTGTGTAAAGAATTGTCTAAAGATTGATGTCATATAATTTTTTTTCTAAAAACTTTAACCAAAAAAAAGTTATTAAAAAACAAAAAAAGTCTGATATTTCAAGTTTAATGACTAGTTTGCTTTGAAATTAATTAAAAAATAGAAAATATAATCCAATCTTAATAAAAATTATATATATAAAAACTAGACATCATGTTCTGTAATGGGTTTTAATTTTATAGATTGATTCAGAAAAAAAATTCATCAACCATATTGTCAAAGTTGAACATTCTTCTTCAATCTGCCTTAGTTTTTTAGTTGCAGGTCAAAGGCTAAGGCTCGGATTGCCAAAGCTTTCCTGAACCTAAAACCAAGTCTCCAGGCGGGTTGGGAAATAATTTTTTTATTAACGCATACGCGTTATTGAAACAAAACTCGTACGCGTTTCATAATGCGTACGCGTTATGTTTTTACCCATTGGGTAAAGGTAACGCGTACGCATTATGAAACGCATACGCGTTCCTTTTTAAGAATGCGTACGCGTTTCATAACGCGTACACGTTTCTAATATATCCGTTTATCCTGATTTGACATTTTTTGATACAGTACGGTTTTCCTGCAACATTCTTTTTCTGCAGTACGGCCCGCAAGTTCGATTTTCTGCATTTTTTATTACAAATTTGTCTTGTGTAGGGCATATTCTATTGGAAATTGGTTGAAAAGTCAAGTGCAGGTTGAATTTTCTGAAGTGGAATCAAGTACAAGAATAATTTACAAAAAGATTCAAAAAAAAGTTTTTGGATGTATTCATGATATTTTTGTGTACTTCAAAGTTCAAAGAAGAAAGGATCTTCATAGTACAGAGTGTTATTTGAATATTTGAAGGAGATAAAAATTTGAAAATTGGTTACAAGTAAATCATTTGAACATTTTTCATCAAAAAGGGTTTTGTAACCATGGGATCAAAACAAAGACAAAGAAAAAGTGTAGAATGTCAATGACACCCGAAGAAATTCAAGCAAATAAAGATATGGAGGCAAAAAGACAAAAAGATAGAAGAGAAAGAATTCGTCAAATGAAAAATTTGGAAGCATCTACTTCAATGAATGTTGAAGAGAAAGTCACGAATGATGAAATGAATGTAGATGATGCAAATGTGGAGATGGTGAACATAGAAGAAAATACAATTATGGAGAGAAACTCAACTATGTCTTCAACTACAACTTTGAATGATATGGAAACAGTACATATGCAAACAGCTTCGGGTATGTCTTCAAATCCACCTCCCAATGATATGGAAAATGCACCTATTCAAACAATCTCTCCAGGTATTCTTTCAAACCCAAGTCTTGATAATATTGATTTTGCTTGTTTAGATGAAGTTGGATACACCATTGATGATATCAATAATTATAGGGTTGAAAGAATGCAAAAACAAAAAAATGATGAAAATATATCTTATGAGAATGCAAATGCTAATCAAATCCCTCATATTGATGAAAATGAGAATGAAATCTTTTTTACTTTTGAAAATGAAAATGGAACCCCTTGTGTGAATGGAAATGAAACCCCTTGTGTGAATGAAAATGAAACCCCTTGTATGGATGAAGATGAAAATGTTTTTTTTACAATTGAAAAAGATGTGTTAGATAACCTTCGTGGTAAAGTTTCTTGGAGACAAATTAGAACTTATGGAAATAAAATATATAAAATGTTTTTTTATAGAAAGAAATTAGGATTCCAATGTCAACTCATGGTGCAATTGATGAGAATGTGGAAAATGAGAAAAGTGATGAAAAAATTAGGTATTTTTGTAAAACCAAAAAAGAAAGATGATTCAGTAGAACAAGTCATTTCTAGTGTTGCTAATGCTATTGATTTTATAGGTAAGAAAAGTCGATCTAAAGATAAAAATGCGGCTCGTCGTGCAATAACAACTGCTTTAGTTGATAAAGCAACTTCAAATAAAAGAATGTTAAGTAGGATTAGTAAATGTATAAAAGTAAATCCCAAAACTTTGATTAGAGCTGCTAAAAGAAGAGAAAATATTGAAAATGATCCAATTAATCAATGTTGGAGTTTTAGTGGTAGACTCCCAAGATCAGACATGAAATTAACTAATGAAATTAAATCTTTAATCGATAAATTTTGGCATGATAATACAAGAGTATCACCTAACATTAGAGATGTCTTAAAATTAAGGGTGGGTTCCAAAATTCGTGTACCTCATCCAAAGCATCTCTTAGATATGACTCAAACCGAATTATATAAAATTTTTTAGATGCTTCAATCTTACCATTGAATATTAAAATAAGTCAAAGATCATTCGAAAAGTGTAAACCTTGGTATGTTAGAATTAATAAGCAACGAATTTCTTGTTGTTGTAAGACTCATGTACAATTTCGTTATTATTATGATAGTTTTCGATATATACGATGCACTTTGCATGTTAACCAAATTATGCAGGACATTTGTGGTATTAATATGCCACCTGAAAGAATCAAAGATTTTATATCAGGTTTGTTTTGCGAACCCTCTAACGGAAACTTATTTTATTTAAAATCATGTATTTCTAGAGAATGTGATAGATGTGCTAACTTTTCATTATTAGGTGAATGTATGCATGAAAGTAGTTTAAATGAATTTGGACAACAATTAGTAGATGTAAAAAGATTCAAAAATGTTGAGTATTCTTTAAAAGATGGAAAAATTGGAAAACGTTGTGAGCTAATTATGGAAAAAAATACTGTGCATGCATTTATTAAAGAATTTAAAGATAAGATTGTACCTAAATATGTTCAACACTCTCAGTATGCTCATTGGCTTGATAATCAATTTTGTTTATGTAAAAACACATTCCCAATTGGAACTATATTGTCGGTTGTTGATTTTGCTGAAAATTATACTCTTGCTCCACAAGAAGAAATTCAATCACAGTATTATAATTTAGTGCAAGTATCTATTTTTGTTCATATTGTTTATAGACATGCAGATGATAGTAGAGAAGATAATAGAAAATTTTTGAGAGAGTACCATTTTTATGTAAGTGATAATCGATTACATTCATCTGAGTTTGTTCAATATTGTTTTGATATATTTTACAAAAATTTAAAAGAAAGAGGAATTCAATTGCTAGAACATCTCATATGGTCAGATAATTGCACGGGTCAATTCAAAAATGCTAGGATGTTTTATTGGTTATGTAGAGTTCATAAGGAAAATAATATCCAGCACATATGGAGTTTTTTTGAAGCCGGTCATGGTAAGGGAGAACACGATGGAGCAGGTGCATGTGTGAAAAGAGCTCTTGCTAGAGAGCAACTAAAATTTGAGGATGCTGCAAAATTTAGAGATGCACATGCAATTGTAGATTGGTGCAATACCAAATTATCTACAAGAGTAAGTGAGAGCTCAATAATTCACCTCTTCTTTTGGTTAGTTGAAGAAAATGATATTTGTTCTCAACAAGATTGTGAAACAATTAATGGATCTACAAAATGGCATTCATTTAAGAGTTCGAATGCAAACACATGGACAATATGGACAAGGGAGTTGGCATGCTTTTGTCAATTTTGTATTGCAGGTGATTGGGAGGCTTGTGAAAATATGGAATGGGTTGAACAATGGCAACAAAGAGCCTTAACACCTACATCGACACATGTTCAACATGGAACAATAATTGAAGATAATCAAGCGTTCGCATCAGATGATTATGACCGTGTTTCTGATCTTGTACAAGAAGGTACATTATTTATTGAGATGAATTTTATATGTATGCATGTTTATATACATGAATTAAATATAAGTCATGCTCTTTATTGAATTTTTTATCTATTTTTGTAGGACATGTGTATGCTGTTGTTGCACCCGAGGGGAATGAAGAGGAGACAGAGTACTGGTTGGCTAGATGTGTTGAGAGAAAATATAAGTTGGTACATCCTAGAGTGGATGATGATAACTTTGAGTATCCAACTGGTTCAGTCGTTGTTGTTGGCACCTGGCTTCAAAAATATTTGATAAGAAAGAATGGCTTGCCTGCATTTGAAGATTATGAAAGACACAAGAAGATTATACATTATTCACATTTGATTTTGGCAACCAATATAAAACTAGTTAGATATCACGGGAGGCCTGCTAATAAAGTTTTATGGACACTTTCAATGGATGATCATGAGAAAATCATAGATGCATTACAAAAAAGAGAGGATGTGGATGGTACAACAGAGTAAATAAATATTGGTAAGTATATCTAGTTGTATGTATATATTTAATTGATATATATATTTGTCTTTAAATTCATTTCCTTATTAAAGTTTTATATCATTTTTTGTTTCAGGTCTCCCTTGATACTAGATGTTTTACAAAAAAGAGAGGAGATGCACTCTTATTACAATGGAATTTGAATCTAGAGACAGGTAACTATATATAGTTGTAGATACATTTAGTTGAGAGTATAAATATAAAACTAAATTTAACTCATTGTCATTTTATAAAAAATTTATAATTTATTTCATATCCCCTTAAGCCATCCTCGTATGTGCCATTAATCCATCTGCTTGCATCCCCTTTAAGTCTCTCTATTAATTCCCCTTAATTCATTCTATTAGGACCCCTTAATCCATATCCTTGTATATCTATCCTTAATCCATCCTCTTGCATCCCCTTAAGTCACTCTCTCAATACCCCTTAAGACATCCCCTTAGGTCACATGGTTTAGGGTTTAGGGTTCTAGGGTTCATGAGATACTTAGAATAACAAATTTATATGGATTAATGGTTTAGGGTTGATCTCCTAGGATTTAGGTCATGTGGTTTAGGGTTTAGGGTTTCTAGGGTTCATGTGATGCTTAGAATAACAAATTTATATAAATTAATGGTTTAGGGTTGATCTCCTAGGATTTAGGTCACGTGGTTCAGGGTTTAGGGTTTCTAGGGTTCATGTGATGCTTAGAATAACAAATTTATATGGATTAATGGTTTAGGGTTGATCTCCTAGGATTTAGGTCATGTGGTTTAGGGTTTAGGGTTTCTAGGGTTCATGTGATGCTTAGAATAACAAATTTATATGGATTAATGGTTTAGGGTTGATCTCCCAGGATTTAGGTCACGTGGTTTAGGGTTTAGGGTTTCTAGGGTTCATGTGATGCTTAGAATAACAAATTTATATGGATTAATGGTTTAGCATTGATCTCCTAGGATTTAGGTCATGTGGTTTAGGGTTTAGGGTTTCTAGGGTTCATGTGATGCTTAGAATAACAAATTTATATGGATTAATGGTTTAGGGTTGATCTCCTAGGATTTAGGTCACGTGGTTTAGGATTTAGGGTTTCTAGGGTTCATGTGATGCTTAGAATAACAAATTTATATGGATTAATGGTTTAGCATTGATCTCTTAGGATTTAGGTCACGTGGTTTAGGGTTTAGGGTTAAGGGTTTAGGACCCTTAAGTCATATCCTCTTACATGTACCCTTATTCCACAATCTTGCATCCCTTAAGTCACTCGCATAATTCCCCTTAAGACATTCTCATAGGACCCATTAAGCCATACCTTAGGGTTCATGACATGCATCCCATTCATCCATCCTATGGAAAACATCATTTGAATTTTTATGAAATTTATAAGATCCAATTTTGTAACTTTTACTATATATTTACTTAAATGAATCAAAAAATTATAGAACTACTTACAGTTTACATTAATTATTTTTGCAGGTTCTCATCAAGTCGGTCTACCATGCGATTGTCATTGAAAAATTATTTTATCAAGAGACTATGTAAATATCAATTTTTGGTCTTCACGTAAAAATTGATAAGCTAAATAATTGGATATACATGTGCACACATATATGTTTCATCATATTGTATAGTTGTATGATTTTCAATTAACTTATTAGTAGCATTTTAAAAATCTCATTCCAATTTTATAGATTATACATTTCATATAATTGTTCAAATATTTTCTAGAATTGGTAAATAGTTAAAATTACATGAGCTCTTAATTTATTATGAATATAATCTAAACTATTTAAGGAATATTTAAATTTATCACCTTTAACCATGTGATAAATTATATATTTATGAAATTTGATTGTAGAGATAAGAATTTATATCTAGTGCATGTATTACTTGAAAATTAGATAAAATATCTAGATCTACATATACATATGAGTGCATATAATCATTAAAATGAACATAACATGGTCATAATTGACTGCATATATATAATCATCACATTAAAGTCATCCGATATAAATAAACAAAAATATGTATATGTCAAGTCCAACACATAAAAGTTTAAATAAAACTAGAGATGTCTGGTCTATTTAAAATTTAAAACCATTTAACTATCAGGTTGATCAGTCAAAACAAGTCTCCTCTTTGTTCCAGGTCGATTAGATGTACCTACATCATGCTGTAAAAGAGTACAAGTAACTTGAAATTAGATTTAAATTTATTTATAAATTTTGATATAATTAAACATATTTAAACCTGACAAAATATAAACTTTTGGATAAAAAAAAATTAATTAATTAAATATCTAGTAAATACAATAAAAATGATTTTTAAGACATGAATAATTTACCATATGATCATGTGGATCTACTGGAAAATTTTGTTCAACGGGTAGCATAACTGTCACTTGAGAAGATTCAAATGCCTGATCTACTATATCCTGCATATTCATATAAAGCAATCAATATGTTAAAACCTCGAATATATATATATATATATATATATATATATATATATATATATTTAAAAGATCCGTAAAAATTGTTTAGGATATTTAGTAAAGTTTACAACCTTGAATGATATGACCTCAAGATCACGCACCTGAGATTGCCCATGCATAAATGCTGACGATGTCTCAGGTGCACCTGCAATGGGTGTCTCATGAAATGCCTGCATATATATGTACAACAATTTGTATAGATCATTCACGCATGTGTATGTAAATGTAAAAATTAAATTAGATCTATGATGTGTATTTAATTCAAACTTAACAAACTTTTTGAAAGAACGCACCTGAGCTGATGATGACTCAAGAGCGCTCACCACAACATGTGCTTGGTCAACACTAGGCATGCTCATCTGACCTCCCTGCATCTAGATATAATATATATCAATCACACATCATGTGTAAACATTCAAAATAAATTAGATATATATATCCACACAAACTAAATTTAATATATATTGGTTTAAGTACCTGACCAAAAGGTGAGCCCATATCTACAACACTCGACATATAGACATGATCATTTTGAGTTTCAGGCATTGTCTGATCATGCGTCTACACCAAACACTTATTGAATTAATATTGTATTATATATATAATTTGATGTTATTATTTAAACATGAATTTTGCACATTCCAAAAAAATATATTAAGTTCAAAAGATGAACATACCTGTGTAAGATGATGCTCAGAATATAGTAAATCCAAAAATGACTCTGTCTCAGACGCAGGTGGGTCACCTGAAGTGGATGCCTGAGTATTCCTATTGCTGGAGCCTCCATGCTCTCTATTGACCACTTCAGCCGCCGCGTGTGAAGTCTGATGAGTGAGATGTCCTGAAAGTGAACTCAATGCTCCTAATGTCGATAGCATGGTTTGCTACTGAAATGCAGCAGGAACACCAGGAGAAGCAGGAGGAACAATAGGAGCAATTGGAGCACGTCGTTGAGGATCAACACGTGCTCCTAATCTATGTTGGGGCATGCCACGCCCAGCTCCCTGAAATGACCTCATATCAAAATAGTTGGGTTTTAAACCCAACTCAAACTCTGCCCATAACTTTCTCAAAAAGTATAGGGGCACCTCAGAATTGCCATGTGGTGGAGTATCAAACACCATCCACCATCTATCCCAAAAATGTGCAGCTATCAAGGGGTGCCTACACCATAAAATTGAAATTCGTTTTTTGGTGGGTGGAATTGGTTGGCTAGTTTGAGGGTTAAAAAAATACTGGCACATGGCTTCTTTGGTAATTTTAAGGTCATTAATTTCTTTATAAGACAATCCATCTGCATAGAATTGTCTCCTCTCGTCTCTCCATTGATGGAACCTATCTAGGTCCGCATCAATAGATCGAACAGAATCGACAATAATTTGCATCGTAGATGCAAACCGTGAGAGATGGGGGGGAATTCTAGGCTCATTTTTTATCAGATCTATATTTTCTTGAATGACTGTAAGATTTTCCCTAATGCTCTCTCTCAACTGATCCTGGTCTACTATAGGGGGTGGGGGGTTAGGAGGTGGAGGGTTTGGAGGAATGGGGTTTTCTGGTGGTGGTGGGTTAGGAGGAATGGGGTTTTCTGGTGGTGGTGGGTTAGGATCTATGGGATCTACAGGAATATGTGGTTCAGGCATAAAATCCTCAATGCTAAATAGTGGATCCATGTGAATGTACAACCAAATGGCAACTGCACATGTTAAACAATTAAAAAATATATATCAACAAACTAATTAAATAATGCAGACAATTTGAAAGAACTATTTAAAAATCACATTGAACGTGCACAAATCCAAAATGCAATTCATTTGAAGACCATTCGATTTATCATTAAAAAATCAGTAATGTTCATTAAAAATCCATAGCATGTACACATTTTAAAGTTTATAATTTAAGTTTGTACAAGTTTTGAAATTTCAAATTTGTGGTTTACAATTTGAGTTTTGGGTAAGGGTTTGTGTTCATATTTTAGAATGTAGGGTTTAGTGTCTATGTATATTAGAATAATGTAATAACCATTAAGATCTAGAAATTAAAAAAATTGGTTATAAGGATACATTTAAACATATTAAGAATACATTTAAACATATAATAATAGAAACATAGGAATCATGGTACATTTGAAAAGGGGAAATGATAATAGGAGTTACCATAGAACACAAAATATTGTTCATATGAGAGACATAAAAGGTATGAGAATTAAATATTATTTTAATAATAAATTATTAAACAATAGTATACTACATGAAACTTAAAGGATGCAAATAAATTAAAATTATAGTGATTAAAAGTAATAATTATGCAAAAAAATAAGGAATCCAAACTACCAATTCGGTAGGGTCAAATCCAAGAAAGTTTGCAACCCAATCCTTCACCAATTATAGAATTTAGAGTTATACATTTTAATTTCTTGATTTTTTAAAATTTTGAGTAATAATAATGAAGGAAAATCTATAAGTTGATGTTCTAGGACGGTCCCCTTTGACAAAATGGTAACAATCGACCTAGATTATGTTGAATCAAGAGTGAAGGAAATGAAAATTCAATATGTTATGACTAAAAGTCTATGGTTGTTATAACAAATTGAGGGAAATGCATTGTCTTGTGATACCTCACAATTATCTCTACTAAAAATAAACTTTGTTGATCACACCTAAAGACCCCATTGTTATATAAGTTTGTAAATAAACTCTTTCAAAACTAAGATTGTGAGAAACAAAAATTGAAGAAATAAGACTAAAACCCTATGTGTTTTAAAAAGTTCCACTAGTATTCATGATTTTTAAATCCTTATTTTTCAAGTTTAAGATAAAAAATTTAATCGATATAGATGAAGAATTTTTTAAAATACGATTTCATCTAGGGATATGTTGCCTTATATTAGAATTTTTATCACACTAATTCTAACTTGAACCATAGACGGGCTAATTATAACTTGAACCATAGACCCTAATATAACTTAACTTGAACTCTAACCCTAATTGTAATTAAATCGGGTATCATAACCTTAGTTGAACACTAACCCTAAATGCATATAAACTTTTTAATCATAAACCTAATTAAATATTGATTGAATGTTTAACTCTCACCAAAATTACAACCATTTAACCCTAGACTCTTAATTTAATTTTTACCCCAACCCTAGAACCCTACACCAATTGACGGGGCTAATTCTAACTCCAACCCTAACCTGCATCTTAAATTTTAATTCATAATTTCATAATCCTAAACCTAACCCTAATAAAAATATAACCCTAACTCTAAACCTAGTTGAATACAAACCCTAACCTCAACCCTTACCTGAATATTTATCTTAGAACCCTAACCCTAGAATGAATTTTAACCCTAGAAGCAGGTAATTGAATTCTTTAATATTAAACAAGTAAACCTAATCATAACCCTAATTGTAATTTTGAAATCTAACTATACAATATATATTAAAGTTTAAGCCAAACCCTAATTGTACCCTAGATTTTAACCTAAGGGTTTTAACGTTTTCCTATTCAGTTTAGTTTATGTTTTCTAGGGTTTTAGTTTACGTTTTCTAAGGTTTTAGTTTATGTTTTCTAGGGTTTTAGTTTATGTTACGTTTTCTAGGGTTTTAGTTTACGTTTTCTAGGGTTTAGGTTCAAAGATTAACGGTCTGAGTAAATTAGTTTTTTAGAACCTACAGTTTAGGGTTTTAAATTTCAAAACTAAATGTGTCAAATTTAGGTTTTCGATTTAAAATTTTATGTTGTTTGTTTCGTTGATGTTTTCGGTTAATCAAATGCAGTTTAAAAACTATTAAATATTAAATTAAAACAAACTAAACAAAAATAACTAAATAGCAATTATAAAAGAAAAATAACTAAATAGAAATTATAATGCAAAAATATTGTAGAATTCAACCAACCTGGAGGTCACTGAGGTAAGTGTGTTGACTGGAGGAGGTGAGAGTGAAAATTTAGCAGATTCCGACCGTCCAAAACACGTACGTGATCTGCTGTTTGTTGTCCTGGTGCTCCAAAGTCGGCTGTGAAAATGACTTTCGTAGTCGCTTATTTAAAAAAAAAAATAGTCTTTAGAAACGCGTACGCGTTATTAACGCGTACGCGTTACTGATTTAGGATCGCGTATGTGATGCATAACGCGTATGCATTTTTTAAAAACGCGTATGCGTTTTGCGCGAGAATTTTTTTTTCGTCTGAAACTTCCCCTCTTCGTGGACCCAACTTCCTGCACCAACCCATTTATTTTTTGCACTTTATTTCTTCAATCATGCAAAATTAATACACAACAATGGAATGTGTGATTTTGAAGACACTCATATTGTTTTGTAACACTCCATGTTGAAAAATAGTAGGTGTTAAGAATCAAGCAACCCACCATGAGACAACCCTTTACATTTAAACAAGGAGATTCAAATAACTGAAACCCAACATTGTGTTTTCGAAATTACAATTATTTTGTGCACTTTTTTTTTCAATCATACAAAATTTAAACACAACAATGGAATGTGTGATTTTCAAGACGTTCATACATTTAAACAAGGAGATTCAAATAACTGAAATCCCACACATTGTGTTTCCCAAATTACAAATTATAAGGTGTTGTAAAACCCTCTTCTTGCAACCGAATTGGTTAACACCCCTCACCTCGATTTGGTTAGTTTTCTCATCCAAATCCTCCACGTGCACTCCAAAATTTAGCTTACAACATGCAGACTACCAAATAGCATCTGGATTTGGTCGGTTTTCTCCTCCAACTCCTCCACATGCACTCAAACCTTCAACTTTCAATGAGCAGACTAGAAACAAAAAGGCCCACATCATTCGCCAGTTTTCTCGTGCCAGAAAAAAGCGGATGAAAGCAAGACTTCACGGGCAAGCTAAGGCGCCTTCCTTTTTCGACCAACAGGAGGCGGGAAAACCCACCTGAGGGCGTCGTTAACTCCTACCTACCATTTTGCGGATGTTTGGTGTCATATGTCAGTTTCATCACTTTTTAGCCCCCGTCTAACGGTCCCACACTATGACGTTTTGTCATGTTATGTATGTTAAACCATGTATGTCGTTACGTATGTTTTCATACGTTTTTGTATGCACAAAGGTCACTTTTTCCTAGGAGTTAGCCGACTCCCTGAAACCCTTTCATGGTTGGAATTTTCTATTTTATTGTGAACCTTAAATGCTCCATCCAAGGCCATATGAGCTCCTTTTTTGAGTAATTTTTTATTTAGCCTTTTTTTTTCACACTTTGTGGTGATTCAGATATTTTTTTATTTTGAGGCATGCTTTATATAAAATTTATATATTATCATAGGTATTTCTATTCAGTTCTTATGTTGGGACATTCTACGGTTTTATTTAGATTCATATGGTTTTTTTAGGTGTCAATTTTTTGTAAAGTGTGTGATTTATTTTTCACGTACTTCACAATTATATTGTTAGATTTTAATTATTTCAAAAGAGAATTGTACTTTCAACATTATAATCTATTTTTGGAAATTATAAAGTATTAAAATAAAAATAACTTTACATTTTTAACAAGTGGCAATTGTAATTATACTAAGTACTAGCAATCACACATTTGTGTGCAATGGGTACGCCAAAATATTTTATGAGAATTTTAAAGTTGAGAAGATTATTTTGTAGAAATTTGAAAATGTGTCATAAGTAGAAAAAAATTCACATTGTTATAATTAAGGCTTTTCTATAAATTAGTTTATGTGTGGAAGGTTAAATTTGTAAAATATGTATAACTTCATAAAATACAAAACAATTATTGTGTATGCAAATTGGTTAAAATTGAACAATGTGTCATAAGTTAGATTATAGTTAAATGCTTGATTTTGGAAAAAACTCATGGTATTAATAAGAGCGTATGATTAAATAAATGATAGTGTACTTCAATTCATTTGATATAAAAATGTAAATATTTGTAGACATACATTTTGGATATATATACAATGTTGTAAATATAGTTTATTGTTTAAACACAATACTATAGATATAAATTATTATTTTTGCAACATTGTCATATTGTCATGCCTGAAAATTTCATCATGAAACCCAACAATTTTTTTTTTTTAAAAACACATTAGTTAAATTAATTATTACATTAGCTAGGTGTTGTGCCCACCTATATTTTTGAGTCTAAATACAAATGTCACAACTCTTAAGAAAAGGTTTTAATGGGTGCTCCAAATTCATATTTAATAACTTAGTTACTTATTCTAACATGTTGTTATAAGTATAAATATGAGTGCTATTTTTTTTTTATTCACATCATCTAATTTATTTATGATGTGAATCCCAAAAAAGGTTGGAAGAGTATAACAACCATTCTTAACAAATTTCGTCAATCTATTTTTTTTTAAATAGTAAAAGTGATATGCAATTATTATTGTTATCAAGATTTCTTAACTCTTCCCACTTAATTCGCTAACAATAATATAAAAAATATCACATGGTCACATTAATATTGCCTTAACGAGTGAGTTATTATTAACTCTCCAAGATAAGGGATCTTGTATAAACATTAGTATTGGTATTATCAATCATAATGGTACTAATTTTTACTAGAATGAATATAGCCCTTACTTTACTTTTACTCATAAAAATATAGTTTGTATTCCTTCCGTAATGACGACATTAACTCTAGCTAAAACAGTATTAATATGTATATTTAAATTACTTACATCATCACTTTCTTTTCTTTTCTTTTTTTAACATTAGCCATCATTAACTAAAGTGATATTCATGTAGTTATTTAAATAATGCTTGTTCATATGCTAATACAAATTTTCACATTGGTATTAGTATCCATTAATCTAGTCATTGTTATTAATCTACAATATTATCATTAATTTAACCTCAAACATGCAATGGTTATAATCCATTTGAGTCACGTCGGTTAAATCTTATCCCATACTGTTTCATTAATAAATATTAGTATTCTCCATTAATCCAATGTTGATATCATTACCCATTAGTATGTTATCATTCACATCTTTTTGTATTAATAACTCACTATTCACGCAATTGATATTTTCTACTTAACATTATTAAAATTCTATCATATTCATATTTAATATTACTTTCAAAATATTATATTTCCATCCATGTCTTACAATTATATTTAATTAATAATCTATCGCTTACAAATCTCTTAAGTTTGAATTAGAACTTAATATGAGCATAAGTGGATAATATCGATATGAATTGTAAAACGCTAACATAATGTTAGATTTTTTTTAATCTCCATTAACAATCTCCAATGTTCAATCGTTGTGAGAAATATATATATATATATAATAATAAGATCAACCATAGTATAATTACCATCATTTAATCGACAAAATATTTCCCTCTAAATAACAACGAATAATCACAGTAATTTAAATATTGATATTATATGATATCCAATTTTACTCTATTTTAATCGACAATCAAACTCTAATTGAATATTATAAATTAACCATTATCAATTGCCTATTGACGTTAAGGTTTCTACCTTTGATTTTGTTGATGATCACACACACTTTATGAGAAATACTTCCAATGCTAGGTAGAAGGTATAATAGCAAGAATTTTCGACCACTCGCGGTTATACCTTGATCCACTTGACGATGAGGAGGTGACAATACTGGTTCAGCATGAAAATCAAAATTAACCTGACTGGATAGCGATTGGGCTTCAACAATACTAATTCACAATGACATTTAATGGTTCCTCAATGCCTTCGACCTGACATTTATACCTACAACATGCCATCATAATGGTGTCCCATTATTCTACTCCAATCAACCTCATCATAATTTATGACGCCAACTCAACAATAGGATTTCCAAACGCACTCATTATGTACAGGTTGCTGATGTACTTACCTCCATAAATGACCATCTATGGAGATACCATTTTTCTTAAATATATCAAATGTTATTATTTTATCTATATTATTATTTTTTTTGTTTGGGACAAGAGCAGATCGCTCCAGTACGACAGATAGCTAAGGCATCCCCATTTATTTTAACTTGACAAGTTGGCATTTAATGGTCTCCTCCCTCAGCACGCTTCTGGTCATTCTGATCCCATCACAAGTAAATGTGCCCATCTACTTTCAGTCTTATTGACTGGTATCTTGCTGGAGGTTGCCATATTCTTTGACCCAATTCTTCTGTGCTCCCAAATACAATATAGAACAACATTTTCCCCAAGTGCAACTAAAGCAGCCATAAAGCAGGAGCTCTACAAGCTATTTTAAGAGGTGCAGAAAATAGGAACGATGGTGCTGGGTTATGCTTGGATAATCACATAAAAATTTACCAGTCTTTTGAATACTCTAGTCAGCACTTCAACCCGGGCGTAAACTCTTTGGAAGAACAGATTCTATCGCTGCCTCCTATCCCAACATGCCGGAGTCTTTTAAGTTAACATCAGCAATAACATTAAAGCTGGTGCACAGCCAATGAAATGTCTGGATGGTTGTTTCGAACTGCGATTCACCATTAATGTTTTCTTTTCAAAAGGCAGATTTGAATGCTATTGTGCTTCATTAAACATGTAGTTCATCTTTTCGTTTGGATTGGGCTAACACTACATACAGTGGATGAAAACAACTGTGAAGCGAAATAAAATTTATATCCTCATATTTTGGATTCCAGTCAAAAAGTCTCTTATTTAATTTTGTTTCTGCAAAAGTTTGACACAATGTCTGCAGAGTCTGAGCTAAGACACAGAGGAGAAGAAAAGTTTGACACAATGTCTGCAAAGTCTGAGCTGAGACACAGAGGAGAATAAATAAAACAGGAAATAAGGGTGTGTTTTTTTCTTTCTTCATATATAATTCCTACAGCGAAAGCTCCTGTTCATTCCAGCAAACATAACATGGTTTTTTCTGTTTTGTTATTTAATGTATGTTTTATATGGAACAATTATTGTATTTTTATTGTTTAAAAAGTAAAATCATTAATGTACAGATGCATATATATATATATACTTTGAAATATATTATATTTTGTTGATAAAATGCATATTAAGAAATGTCTATAAAATAAATATACACTTAATTAATAAAGATTTGCTTTGCTTTTTAAACAAGGACTTGTTTTTTTTTTTTCTTTCTTCTTTTTTTTTTGGTTTAAATAGAGAGGATTTGCCTTTTCTCTTTTTTTCTATTTATTTGAATCTAAGAGAAATCTTTAATTTCGAGTTTTATTACCTCTATACAAGTTTATTTTATTTTCATTTATTTCTTATAGTAAAGAAATTTATTTCTCCAATTAAAGATGAATATAAATTTTAATGTAAGTCCCTCTCTTTCATGAGATGCATATTAAACAACACACAATCAACAAATGATAGCCTCTTTTTTTTTCTCTAATGTTTTAACAACTCTTTTGGTACAAGTTCATAAGATAACTCTTTCACCCATTCCAACATGATACAAACTTGAAATATTACAATAATATGCATAAAATAAATTATTAACATGCCAATAAAAGGAAACTTGCTCCATTACATCCCCTTTTTTTTTTCCATTGAACAATATTTGAAATCCATCTTTAAAATTGCAATGATACAGATAACATTTGAGGAAACAATGATATTACATGTAAATAAATAGCACACAAATGAATGGAGTTTCTCTTTTCATTTCTTCATTGAAAAATATGAAACCCATCTTTTTAGACTTACAATACTACCACAATATTTGAGAAAATAAATGACTTACAAACTCATGAATAAGGTCTTGCTCTCCACCCTAGCGTAATGGCATCATGGAGCCTCGTGGGCTCTAACCATACGCTCGAGCAAGAAATTATTTGAGCTCCACAATGATAAATGGAGTCTTTTCTCATTTTTTTTTATAGATTAAAACTAGCATAGCACCAATTTCATGCATCTAGGTTCTCTCCTCCTTATTTTCAACCATAATCCATACACTATGTCATCTTTTTGCAATCAATAACAAGGGTAAATAGAAAAAGGAAGAAGAACTTATCTCTTTCTTTTAGATGAAGGGGTTGAACTCTTGCATCAATATTTCTTCTCGAAGCCAAGCCATCTTGATCACTATCTTCCCACAGAGGTGGGCTCATCTTCTCTTCTCCTTCTTTCTACCATCCCCATTCAAGTTCTCCAAGAGGAGAAGTGGGCAATGTCCAAATCTTCCATCTTCTTGATGTATATAGGAATCCTCCAAACCTACACTCTTTCCCACAAGTGCTCACACATGTTTGAGTCTTGTGCCAATTCCAAGAACTTTTGGGGAGTGGGAAGTTGAAAGTGACAAGTCACTCTTCCCAAGCCCCAACACTTTTGAATTTGTCACATTCGTGAATGTGGATTTTTGAGGGGTCTTTTCACACTCCAAGGATAATGCACATGTCAAAAAGGTTCCAAACCCATAGGTATAGGTCCTAGGGGTCTATTCGTGTTCAAAAACCAAAAAAATTGATTCAGTAATCCCTTTTTAAAACCCACACAAGATTCCATACGAATTTTGATCCTAAGCAAGGGTTCCAACCCCAACCAAACTCACATCATATGTCCTACATTTGGATTCTACTCAAACATAATTACCCAATCAATAATAAAACCTCAAACCCTTTTAAGTCAAATAGGGCTACACTTAGAACTTCCCAAAAGATGTATTTGATTTGATTCCAATATTTATCCATCCTCCTATTTGCATATTCAATTCCTTCGAGAAGTAGTCCTTTTCTATTTTCTCTCAATGGTTCTTCTTTCTCATGCTAGCACTGTTTCCTTCCTGCACATTACCAACATGATCGTAAGTATCAATTGTATATCACTTTAATCTATTAACTGACTATTCTAAGCTTTAACTATATAATAATCCATTTACATTTTAATTTTTATTCCATAGTTTATGAGTGTATTCCAACATAATGTCAAAAACAAATGCAAGAATATTGTCATAGGATCACCTTATTTATCATCCACAATATATTTAATCATCAATTTAAGAATAGCATGTAACAAATTATATTTTTATTAGGCATATACGAGGTGGGGTCTTACACATATAATCACTTTAAACTCCATTGTATCTGTATCAAACAATAAACTTGTTAATTATTTGAAAAATAACAAGTTAAAATCAATATGTTGAAGTTGTAAATTACATTAAAATAATAATAGCCTTTTTTTTGACATTTAATAAAACTTATTTAAACAGGAAAATAAAAAAACCAAGTAAAACTAGAGAAATGAAGAAAAGAGAGAAACAACATACTAATAATAGACATTATTAAAACAAGTAAAACTAATAAAACAAATAAAAGTATTATTGTAGTGAGGTGAAATACCATACAATTAAAAACTTTAATATAAAATATAATAGTAATTAACTAATAATAGCCATTGTTTTTTACATCTAATAAAACTTATTAAAACAAAACAATTAAAAATAAATAAAACTAAATAAAACAAACAAACATATTGTAGTGAGGTGAAATAGAGATTAGGGTAAAGTGCTAACTTGGTGATAAAAAATTTAAATATAAAATATAATAGTAAATATAATATATTATGAATATGTTTTACTATTATATTTTATCCTTAATTTTATTATTTTGTATTTATAATATTAATTATTATCATATTACAAATAAATACTATTATATACAATATATATAAAATATTATACACAAAATATATTAAATATTAATTATATATTATATTATATTTGTATTTAATATTTTTTATTATATATTATATGATATTTGTATTTAGTAATTCTTAATATAAAATATAATATGTAATAAGTATAAAATATAATCATAACAACATTTTAAATATAAATTTATATTATATAAAATATAGCATATTATGAATTTAAAAAAACAAAGTTGTACCTAATTTTTTTTTTAAAACATGCAAAATAGTAAAAAAAGAATAATAATAATAATGTAGTTTGTATACATAAAATATTATATATATATTTATTGTGGGTAAGACATTATCAAAGGAGGAGATTAAACATACAATACTCTCAATCTCCAATGGCAAGGCACTTGGGATAGATGGGTTACCTGCAACATTTTATAAGGTGAATGTTGAGTGGGTTAGCGAAGACCTACTACAAGTTTATAATGAGGCCCTTGAAGCTAGATCACTAGGTAAAGAAATCAACCAAGGCATCATAAAGCTCATCCCCAAAGAGGGAGATAAAACCTTGGTGAAAAATTGGATCACTCTATTAAATGTATCTTGTAAGATTCTAGCTAAGACCATCTCCTAAAGATTAACCTTGGTTCTTCTGAAAGTCATTAATAACACCCAAACAGGCTTTATAAAAGGAAGATAAATTTTAGAAAACTTGTTAACAAGTTGGGAAGCAATGGAGTGGGCTAGAACCTCTAACCAAAATATTGGCATGCTCCTATTGAACTTTGAGAAGGCTTATGACAGAGTGGAATGGACCTTCATTATGATGGTACTAGAAGCATTTGGCTTTCCAGGAGAGCTATGTCAAATGGTCAGTACCCTCTTGAAAGATACCTTAACAAGAATTGAAGTCAATGGTGACCTAACATAAGAGATTACCCTACAAAGATCCATAAGACAAGGGTGCCCCCTTGCACCTTCCTTATTTGTCATAGCTACAAATGCCCTTCACTACATCCTAAGGGACTCCACCTTGAGCCCTAGGGTACATAGCATCTCCCTCCCTAACAAGAATGAATTAATGAATGCACAACTTGTTGATGACACAACACTCTTTGTGAAACTAGACAGGGAAAACTTTGAAAACCTTCTAAGAAAGATGGAACTTTATGCCAGAGTAGTCGGTGTTAAAATATCTAAGGCAAAAACCACCTTGCTAAGTTGGGAATCACATTAGCTAGTGTGGATTGAGGAACATGAGTTCCAATGGGGGGCCCAATAAGATTGTCAGATATCTTGGGATACCTTTTTCCCTAAATCCTAACATAAAGGACATGTGGGAATGGTTGAAAAGTAAAATCTTCAAGAAAATGGAGGCCTAGAATAAGCAATACCTATCAATTGTAGGAAGGGCTCAGGTGTGCTAGAAAATTCTTTCTTCTTATAATATCTATTATGCTTCGATCTGGTTATTCAATTTAGTGTCTCTCCAGATGACATTATTGTTTCAGTTGCTTTTGACCGGTTGTTAGTCATTTAGTTGCTTTTGAGACTATATTACATTATTGCACCATGTAATTTATGTTATGTTAGTTGCTATACTCTATTGATGATACACTTGAATTTATGATCATATGGTTATTTTCGTATGATGACATTATTATGGATATGTGTGTATTGTGGTATATGCAGTTTCTTAATGTTAATGATGTTGTTATGATGAAATTGATGTTTTGATATAATGATTCATGTCAGTCCTGGTGAAGGAGATAGTGTAGCATTAGTCACTTGTGAGTACCCTGCTAGACTGTGATTCTTCTTCATGGTGTATTTTTTGATATATGTGTTGATATGGTTGACAATGCAGTTTGATGTAGCTTGCGGGTATAGGCATCGGCTCAACCTGCTTCATCAGGTCTGAGCGTGCCAATGCCCAATGGAAATATGTTGATGGGAGATAGTATCTGGTCCTCTGTCATGAGCCATCGTTCTGGAAAGAACGAGTACCGTTCGTTACCCATTTGTTTTAGTTGACATATGTCTCGTCATGTCATTTGTTGTTTCGTCGTAGCGTTCTATGTTCGTCATGTTTGATATTGATTTGTTTAAATTAATTAAATGGTTTAATTTGTAAGTATTGAATTTAACTGTGATTAATTGCATTATTAGATTAATTATTATGATTGATTTATTTAAATTTAAAGTTTATTTTAATTGTTAGAAGATTTAATTTATTAAATATTATTGAAAGATAATTAAATGTAATTGCTTATGATTGTGCAACTTGAATGTTTTCGAACTTGATAATTTTAAATAAGTTGTTGTGAATGGAATTTGCAAAATATCTTGAATTAGAACTGGTCATTTAGAAATTGTAACTTGTTGGTTTAATTAGTTTTAACTGTTTGATTAAATTTGAGGGCATGTAATCTATCAGTTAAGCTGTGTCAATTGCATTTTAATTAAAAATTAATGATAAAACATGGATGCATTTTTTCTTTATGACAATTGGTTTTGAAAGGAAAAAGTTTTGTTTTCACGACAATATTTTGGAAGAGGTTTTTTTCTCTGTATTTTATGGGTTCTTGGTTGAAAAAGTTTGGAGATTGCAAATTTGGAGGATTTTCTCGTGCTGAGAAAGTTCCGTTGTTTAAATTATTGGGTTTAGCTTGATCGTTGTTCGAATCCGGAAAAGAATTCTAGGTTTTCTTCTTGTAAATTTTACTTTGTTTTGAATTTAAACTTGGAAAGGACATTGTTGTATTTTGCTTTCGGTATGCTGTGAGATCTTGTTTGAAACCTGCACAACCAATTGAGAATGAAAATGTTAGTGGTTAGTTTAACTTATTTTAAAGAGAAAATATATTTAGATAAAAGATCTTTTCAGTTCAATTCAGTTTGTATTCGTAAAAATCTTTTAAAATTTGCTTTAAATCTCATGTTTGATCTATGGGTGGAATAAATTAATTATTGTCAAAGAACGTCTATAGAAGGCTATTTTCGGTACCGTTAGGTGGTTAGGCTTGAATTCTTTTTTTTGCAACCTCTTATTATTTGCATGTTGTTCACACCTTCGCCTTAGTGCATTGATTATATTCCTCTGGCGTTATTGTTATAAAAAAACTATATGTGTTTTGATGTTCATGATTGTTACCCGTACATGCAAGTTTCATTTGTTGGTGATGCAGCTCTCCCCTATGCCATTAGCAGCTAGCTTAATTTTAAATCGGTGTTAATTTTATCATTTTATGAGATATCTCTTCCTTCTTACATTGATTGGTTAGCACTGTGTTCTTTGTGTTTTGGATATTTCGCGTGTATCTATTAAGTTGTATAATTCGACCACTGTTTATGTTACTATTTTTCTATTGTGTGTTACCTTGTGGAGGTAGCTAGCGTTGTCATCCTGTCATTAGATATTTCTATTAATAATTCATTATTGGTATTTAATCGATAGCAATAGATGTTTGGATCTAGCATGAGCTGTGTCAAATCAACTTAATCCAAATGCAAACTTTTTCGTGAGTTTTGATGCATGCATCCTCGTTATTTTCCTTCGAGGTCTTTGTATGAAATGACTGTGTGCATGTTTGATATTCACTGTGTATCTATAATCTTTCCTCCTCTTTGACTATTCATGTTGCATATGGAACAATAAACCTATCTCAGTCACGGACTTAGTCATTACCTGTGCATCATTGCTTCTAGAAATTGTCTTGTATTAGTTTTGATTTATCAAACTCTGTGTGCATTGTCGTTATCTTTGGGAATTTTGATGTCTTCTCTTATTAGCATGCCAAATGCATGCACACCTTGATAAAACGTCCATCCCTTATGAGTCATATGCGGCTAGTAACTTACTTTATTCGTTGTATAAATTGAATGTTAGTTGTCACTTTCTTTTCTATTAAGTTCAATGAGAATTTAATATAAACTTTACTTCGCAGGTTTTAAATCATTATCATTAA
>VCHN02003395.1:0-14234 GCA_007115665.2 Sequoiadendron giganteum | reverse complement strand
GCAAACAAGAGGTAAAGGAGTTCCTAAGGCATGAAAATTTGCCTAAGGAAAAAATAAAAGTAACCCATATCATATGCGCCAAAGGTATGAAATGACTTGGAGTTATTTCCTAAGTGATAAGAATAGAATAAAAATATATATATATATATCAAGGGTAAAGTGCGCATGAAGTGAGATGAAGAAATTTTCCTAAGTGGAATAAATATTTCACTAGATGGAAATACACCTTGGATGTGGATGAACTTGAAATTTTCAAAGGTATTTAAATGAGTGGACAAGGTGATGAAATATATTTAAAAGGGGGAGAATTAACATTGATGAATATCTTTCCATGGGTTAAATAAAATTTCAAATGGACCCCTTTAAAATACGCCCATGGGTTGATGAAGTTTAAAATTATTTTCCTAAGGCAGATTTTAATATTTCCAGAGGAAAATTATTTTGCCTAGATTATTTTCCTAAGGGAAATCAAATTTCAGAGGATGGATTGATTCGAGCTAGCCAGTGATTTTAAATCGACAGGGTTGAATTATTTTGTTGAGGATTTAAATTGTCTAAGGCAAGTTCACGAAGTTGATGATTTAAATGGCGAATGTTTTAACAGGTTGGAAATAAATTTGAATCTCCCATGAATTTTTCAAGTTGAATTTAATTAAACATTGCAAGAATTTCAAAGTGGAATTTTCAAATCAAGTCAGAGTAATTTTCTCGCAAGTTGTTTAATTATCGGGAGTTAACTGGCAGACTGGAGGGAAAATTCAAATTTTTGTAGAGAAAAGAATCTCCATTAATGGCAAATGTCATGATGACTAGTCGACGACTAGCCCACTACTGCGCCTAAGTTAGAAGATTCTAAGTGGAGAGAGTGGTGAATTGATGAAGGTGCTAAAAATAACTCCAGCACTACTTGGCAAGATTCTTCATGAAGAATTATTTAAGAAACCTCATTTCTCATTTCTTCTCACATTTTGAAGTTGAGAGTTGCTGAAGTGTTGAAAATCTTTTGAGAGATTGAAGTATTGGTGAGAAGAAATCTTTTCGAAGTTGCTGAAAGTGGAGTTGAAAGTTTTGCATTTCTAAGTGTTGAGTTGCTAGAGTTTTTCTCTTCTCAAACTGTTGAGAGTTGAAGTTGCTACAAATTTCAAAATTCTATGCTGGAGATCTTTATTTTCGAAGTGTTGAAGAAGTTAATTCCTAAAGTTGCAAAAGAGTTCTTGAAGTGACTGGAGATTTTTATCTTCAAACTGCTGAAAGTTTAAGTGTTGAGAAGTTGAGAAGAAGTTTGAAACTCCATGGTGCAGTGATTTCTTTTCTTCTTGTTGCTGGAAGTTGAAGGCTGAAGAGTTAACAAGTGAAGTCAAAAGTTCGAATTATTTATGCTGAAGAAGTTAACCATTTTCTGAAAGTTGTTAGTTTGCTGCGAATTTTCTTCACTAGTCAGAAGTGCATTGCTGAAAGTTATTTTGAGCTCAGAAGATTTTTTTATAGTTTGAGGTTTAGAGTTAGAAATTTATGCTGAGGGATTTTATTTTCAAAGCTAACTCTGTATTCGCAACCATCTCAGGAATTTAAAAAAAAAAAAAAATCTGTAGTCTAACTTATTCTATTTTATTTTTTGCAGATAGCTAAGGCAAGAGCAAATGTTGCAGGAACAAGCAGAGCTACAGGCAAAGCTGCAAGTGTTGAAGCAGGCAAGGCAAGCTCATCCCACCAGACAATGATCAAAAAGCTCACCAAGCCATTTCTTCTGAAGTCAACGATCACTTCAAAGTTGGCGGGATTAAATGACACCAACCTTGGTTCATTTAATTTGAATGCACTTAAATCAAGGATGTACAGGCTGGGAGGTCATCAACCGTTAGTCACAACACACAATATTATGAAAAGTGGGATCTACGCAACTGTTGGTTTTTCACCAGCAATACAGTGCCCGAAACTGATCATGGAGTGTGTGAATTGTTACAAGCCGAAACACAGAATGATTGTCTCTCCAGATGGAAAATTGTTTGCCAACTTCACGCCAGATGCCATTGGAGAGGCATTTGGAATTCCCACTTCCGAAAGAATGTTGTAAGGAATGAAGGAAAGAGTGGATGGAATGTATTCCTCCTCCTTTGAAAGGTGTGTTTCCTTAATCAATAGAGTCTAGATGCAAAGGCTAAAGCCACCCCACACTAAGCTCCCGAAGCAGATAATTGTTGAAGATGTGAAACATGAATACTGTGACCTGATAGCTTGCTTGATAGGAACTACTTCAACCCATTTTGTAAAATAATCAGTCAACATAAGGACATAAACATGCCCCTTACTGGAATGCGGGTTGATAGGACCTATAAAATCAATATCCCATTGTTGAAATGGAGCATCAATGATAATTGGCCTGAGTGGAGTAGTTGTAAATCTGACTTTACCAACAAACTACTGACATGACTGACACCTATACACCCATTCATATGCGTCGTGAAACATGGTAGGCCAATAGAACCATGCTTGTAGGATCTTGAATGCAGTGACTCTTGATGAGAAGTGACCACTACATACTTAACTAAGAAAAGCATCCAACAATCTCTGTTGCTCGTCTCTGCCGACGCATAAAGGAAAGTTTCATCAAGGTCGTGCTTGTAGAAAATGTTATTGACAAGCAAAAATTTATGTGCTTTTAGCTTCAAAGTTCTCTTTTGTTGTTTGTCCATGTGATGTGGACATTCTCCATAAGTTGAAAAATACCACAAGGCTGTGAACCATTCTTCCATAGAATCAACTAATAGGACCAAAGGAAGGTCCTCTTCAAGTTCAGTTTCAATTCCACCATTGCTTTGTTTCTTTTGATCTCCATCTTCCGCAAAATATTGACAAAGACCCTGCTCGCAGATGAGCTTGGTTGGCTTGATCTCCAGATCATACTCTTGAACTTTTGCAATCCATTTTCCTCTTTTCGTTCCCATATCTTGTTGAGTTAGCACACTTTTCGCTGTTGGATCAGTCACAAACACTGTTGTATGAGAATTCAAGATATAGAATCTGAAAGCTTTAACAGCTCTGATGATAGTACATGCATTCTTCTCAATTTGAGAATAGCGCGATTCACTATCCTTAAAACTGGTACTCATTAAAGCTATTGGAGATTCTCCTTCTTCACTGAGCTTCTGAGTCAATATAGAAGACAACGTATGTTCCGATGCATAACAATAGAGGATGAAATCCTTCTGAAATTTAGGATGAACCAATGTTGGTGCTTCAATAATAACTTCTTTGATTTTGGTAATGGCTTGCTTGCCTTCTTCTGTCCATATGAAAGTGGATGTATTTTTCATCATAGTTGAGATCTCCTTTGTCAACTCCAAAAAATATGGCACAAACCTCCAGATAAAGCTAACTTTACTAAAAAAGGAATTTACTTGTATTGTTTTTGGTTGGAAGAGATAGGTCATGTCAATTTCACAAGAAAATAGTGACTTAGGACATATGTTTGAAGACTTGTTTTGCAGAATTTAGTGACAAAATTAAAACCCATTATAGATGAGATAGTATAGATTTTAAATATGTAAAAAAAAAATATTGGATTATTTTTTATATTTTTCAATTAATTTATGATAAAACTAGTCCATAAACTTGAAATATCAAGGTTTTTAAGTATTTAATGACTTTTATTAAAATATATATTTTTAAACGAATTGCATGAAAAAATACTTCAGACAATTCTTTTCAATTTGAAAAAGAATTTAAAAAAATGATAAGTTTAGGTCATCTTATGTGTGGCGTACGTGATGATTTTCAAAACAACAAATATGGCCAATAAAAATTAGTAGAAAAAAATATTCAATAAAAAATTACAAAAAAAATATTGAAATGTGCTTCAAAGAGTTACAAATATTTTCCCAAAAGGATTTAGAAAAATACGATTATTTAGGTCAAACTATGGATGACGTACACATGAATGGTATGTTAAAAAAAATTGATTTTAAACATTGGCTTTTAGGAAAACCTATTGAAAATCATTTTTTATCATCTAGGTATAAAAATAAATTACATATTTGGAAACTAGACTCCGAGTACTACATTTTATGATTAGTGACCTTTTTTAAGAATCCATCTCTAAGTGCTTAATTTTAAGGTCAAATGTGATAAATTTTAAAAATCAGGGAAAACACTTCCACTTTGAAGCCAAAACCTGGACTCAACTTCTTGCCAGCACCCTGTTTACTAATGATTTTTAACAAAACCTCTACCATAAGAATAGATAAATAAGGGGAGAGGGAAACACCTTGTCACAATTATCTAGAAGCTAAAAATAGAAGACGGTTCAATTTAAAAAACTAGAGAAGGAAGAAGATGCCACAAATCTCATGACACTATCCAGCCTAATTAAAAATTAAAAAGTAGATAATACACTCATAAGGAAGGACCATCTACTCCTATCATAAGCCTTGGGAATATCTAGCTTGATAAATATATCTTCATCCTTCTAATACCCCATACGATAAATTCCTTCTAAATAAATAAGAATACTATCAAGAATCTAATGCCCCTTTACAAAGATCCCTACTCAAACAATATCAAATATTCTAGAAAAAAATCTTTCAAAGTGATCAATAATAAGTTTTGGTGATGATCTTATAAGATACATTTTAAAAAGAGATAGACAAAAATAAATGAAAAGAGTTTTCCCCCACTTTCTTTGGAACCAAAGCCAAAAAAGTAGAATTGATTTCTTTAATCATCTTCTTGTTAGTGTTAGATTCACACATAATTTATAGAGGATGATCATTCAAGATTTCTTAGAATTGTTGAAAACAATCAATATGAAATTCATTGGAGATAGGAGATGTGCCTTTCTTCACTTGGAAAATAACATTTCCTAATTCTTGAAGAGTAACAGGTCTCATAAGAATACCATTCATTTTCCAAGTAACCAAAGGAGTGCAACCTAAGATAACCTTTTAAACTCTTTTATTGTTGTAGGATCAATTTTCTTAAAATCAAGGAAGAGCAATGTTAAATAAATTCTTTATTAATATCCTAAAATGAAGAAAATTGAATTCCTTGAGAAGAGGTAATAAATGTGATCTTAAATTACCAATTCTCCTTTCTTTAACTGAATTGTAGAAAAAGGAGGTATTTTAATCCCCCCTCTAGGAGCTAATTAATCCTTAATCTCTACTTTCAAAAAATCTACTCCCAAATTTTGTATTCATGAAACTCTCTAGAAAAAGAGGAGTCATATAGAAATTGTTATCTATTCATAACAAATTCTTTGGTTTAAAAAAATTTAATTCTGAACCTATTCTTCTTACAAAAAATATTACCAAAACCAAATTTCTCCATTGTTTAATCTTGAACTTAACAAATTGAATCCTTTTAAAAAGGGAATACGTAGTAGTACCAAAACGAGGTCTTCCCTCAAACCACCATACTACCATATTCAAATATATAGCTTATTCATGAAGCCACATTAACTAAAACATGAATGGGGGATTCTTAATGATAGAGAAAAGAGATGAAGATAGCTTGATGAGCCAAAGATCTGATCTCTTCCATGATAAAATTTTAGAAGAGGTAATCTAATTATCCATAACCTAGCAATCAAAAACTAAAAAAAATCCAACTAAAGTGAAATATTGTTTCTTTAAATACATTACAATTGAAGTTCTAAAAAATAAGGGAAACATGCATAACTATGTAGCTTTCACCAAATTAGAAATAATAAGTACTCAATTTGTGATAGAAAAACACACTTCCCCCAAGTTAATATAAGCTAATTAAATGAAACCACATAAGTGTCCAATATAAATTAACCTAGATTAAACCACTAGGGGTACCATATCATAATATTAAATGTTATTTATAAAAAAAAATACAATGGAAAGATGTGCAAAAATTTAGAATTGAAGATGGAATGGGAAGGATAGAAACCTACAAAATTGATTCACTTTAAACTTGAGTCAAATGATCTATAAGTGTATAGACTAACCTTAGATTCTATGCGAGTTGATTTGGTGGCTCTAGTCAATCTCACATTCCATAGATATGTTCTTTGGCATGCAATCCTAATCTAGTGCATTGCCAACTTGAAATCTATTCTTCTCTATTGTCAACTTTACTAGAATTATTTAAAACTACCTTGGAGAGAGTGAAGGATCACTAAGGTCAAATTTTCCTAGGTCAACCCCATGTTGTTGGACTAACTTTATAGTTGTGAAATTGGTTGATAGACAACTAATAAGCATGTAAGTACTCTATCTATGTTAATTTTGATGCAATTTTCTAGCATTATTTAAACTACCTTAGGGAGAGTGAAGGATCACTAAAGTCAAATTATCCTATGTCAATCCCATTGTTTTACTGACTTTATAGTTGTGAAAGTGGTTGATAGACATCTAGTAAGAATGTAAGAGTGATCTAGATGTTAATTTTGAAGCAATTTTCTAATTCTTTTTAGTGCTTCAATCAAAGTGTGTTGATGGATGTTTTGATGTATGACTGTACACATTGAATGCCTTTAAATACCACTACATAACAATACATCACATGAACTATGTACCAAGTCAATTCAAGGAAAAATAGAATAGATGAGAGCTTATTGATATTAAATTTGATTGTTTTTATTTTAGGGGTCAAATTTGTGTGATACAAGATTAATATTGCATTGTTCAATTGCTTGAGACAAAAGAATGATTATGTTAATATGAGGAATGTATGAGGAATAAATAAACATAGAAAACAATAATAAACATTATCAACATTGTCAAATGTACAGAATTACAAGTGAATACAAATATGAATTGATCAAATATATAAGAAAATATATAAATAAAAAAGAATAATAATCAAACAATAAACTTAATTATATTAAAACGACATTTGTTGATATATAATTATATTAAACTGCTCCATCAAAATGAATCTAAAATTAAATAAAAAATAACATTAATATACAAAATTAACAATGCACACCCCAAACAAATCTAATTTAATAAAAAATCTTCTTCAAAATCCAATTTAGAATTTCACCCATATAATAAACAATGCACCTCAAAGCTTGACAACCCGTATTCTTTCAAAAGAATTGAAAAAAAAAACAACATACGAGAAAGCAACGGGCATTTTTATATTTAGGAAGCCATAACGGCCACTTGAATTTCTACATACTGTGCATTTCATTTTTCTGCAATTTGCTGGTGAAAACATCTGAGAGCTATTGTCTGATTGATTCGCTTTTAATAGAGTTGAGATTTTATTTTGCTAATTTACTACACAGAGAATTTGTGGCTGCGAAAAGTGGAGGAAATTGTTGCTCAGAAAGCATTTACATATTATGAGTCAAATTTTCCTTTGTAGATTGTGGGTATGCTCTGTTGTTTGTGTTAAGGTGGTCAGAAGGATCTTTTGCAAGTGGGTCTGTGAGTTGTTTCTTGAGAATCCTGAAGAAAAGAGAAGAGACTATATATTTAAGCAGTAGAATGGATAGATTATATATTTCCTTTGGTATTGTTTCCTGCATTCCTTTTTCCAGACATAATTATACATGCCATTGCCCCCAAAGTGGTGAATTCAGCAAACGGTACCACCAAGAAGATGATGATGGTCAAGAGCTACGACCTCAAGAGATGGCCCAACTGCACTGAGGTTAGAACTTCTTTTCCACCCACCAGATACTCGATTGTGTTTTTGATGTTTTTTTGAGGGTATTGTGAATTTGGTTCTTGATGTTTTATGCTGACAAATTTTGCATTTTAAATAACATTACGGTTTTTTAAGTTGTTCTAAGTTTTATAAAATGCCCAACATAAAATATGTCCCTGATGGCTGAACATTGGAATGAATTTTATTTCTTCCTATAGAAGGCATTTGTTTGTTTCTTTATTGGTCTGATAATTTGTGTAATCCCTGGAGTGCCTGTTCTTATTTGCATATTCCCTGCAAGAGTATATCCCTGGCAGCAGAGTAGTTGAATCAGGCTTCATAATAAGCATTTGAGTCTTGAGAAAAAAAAGGTTTAAAATCATGCTTCAGTATTTGATTATCAAGGCATGGTGTAACTCCCATGAACGGCTACCTTCCCATTTTCAATGCCTATGATTTTAACCCTCAAACAATTAGGCTCTCTTTTAGATCAAAATTTTCATTCTTCTGTAAAGTTTTTTTTAACAGTTATGGAGTGTCTACCAGAATTTATCATTCTTCTCTGCTATAACAGTTTAGGATAGTGTCTATGGGCTTGATATAAAACCTGAAAAAAAGAGAGGGTTAAATCGTAACAATTACCAATGTTAAATTCAGTGAATTATCTGATTTTATGGGTTTGGTATAAAAACTTTAGCAATTACTAAAGTTAGATCGGTGTTAAATTCTATGAATTATCTGTTTTTATAGGTTTCATATAAAACTCTTAAAATTAGGATTAAATCATAGTTAAATTCTATGAATTATGAATTTGATATAGAAATATTGTGCATTCCCATGAAGATGAACACTAACTGATTGCAATATTTGATGTGAAAATATAATTTTATGTTATCAAAATTTAAATATATATAGTTCAGTTGCATTTGAAGACTGTTTAGGTAAATATTATAAATTTCTTTCAGTTCTTGATGTTTTTTATTTAATTTTTTTCATTTGTAAAAATACTCAAGTTTCAATATATTTGAATTTACTCGTGTTTAGTTGTTTTTCTTGTAATATGTTCAATGTACCATAGTACCTCAAACTATGGCAAAGGGAGGAGGAAATTGTTGCTTAGAAAGAATAAAGGATTGAGACCATCAGATCAGAGATCTTCCAACTTGCTCACTTCTTTTTGGCTTTCCATGGAATTTTTCTAACTCTTCTTTTTGCTGCCACTCAAAATAATGTCAACACTTGTTCTCATTTGTGTTGTTTTGCACAAGTTGATTGTTCAAGGCAATGTTGTAATGATTTTGCAGAGGGCTCATTCAAATGCTCGTGTTTGCAGGAAATGGCAGAGAATACAAATAGGAGAGACTCTTGCCAATGAAGGAGATGATGCTTTAGGCGAATTGCCTCCTATTTGCGGGTATGTGACTTGTGCTTTTAAATACTTTATGTTGAATTTTAATGTGAAGAGTCAATGGAAAATCAAATGTATTAATTAACTATAAAAATTATGTGTAAAATATTTGAGCAGGAATTTGAATGTTTAATCATAATCCTTGTTGTGATATGTTTAACTGTTGCAATTAATGTATAGTAATATGATGTATTCTACATTCACACAACTAGTTAATCCATTAGATATATTCGCTATACTCCAATTGACAAATTATGCCATAAAAGAGCTAAATTATTAAGTTGGTATTTTGTTGTTGGTGTAAATGCAATGGTTGCCAGAGTATCTTCACATACAATGAATAGTAGAGGTCATACCACCTTCATATGTTTACTCAAAATGGCTTTACACTAGCTAGGGAGGAAAATACATTACATAAATGTATGTGATTTGTTATTTTGTATTTACTTTCATTATCTGTGAAAGAATGATATATTATTTACAATGGGAAACATGTCTTAATTTTGCATCAACTTTGGGCTTAAACTTTCAGCTTCAAACTTCAATATTAAACCTTACATTAATAGATGATTAGAGCTTGGATCCAAGACCATGTATACTAGACTATGGTCCCTAGAATTTAAGCACTAGATTATAGAAAATAATTTCCCTAAATCTAAGAAATCGAGCATTGTATGCTAGATGTTTACCCTAAAACTTGGATCCTAGACCTTGGGCCCTATCCCTAGATTTATAGATCATGAACCCTTGACCAAGAAACCTATACCACTTATTATGAACTCTTAGAGCTTGGATTTGGGATCACTAGGACCTTAGCATTATGCACCCTTGAAACAAGAAACATATACCCTATATCGTAAATCCTTGGACCATTGGCATTGAACCCCATACCTAGAGCCTTAACTTTAGACACTGGAATGTGGACACTATACCATTTGGACCTAGGTTATAATAACTTGTCTATCAAAGTGTAGACTATGTGCCATTATATTGTGTCCCTTGATCTTTCATCTTGGAATCTAAGACTTTTGGAACATTACACTTTGAGCACATGATCTTGGGCCCTAGAATTCAGACTATATAATGAACTTGCATGGACCCTATAGATCAAATCCTTGAATCCAAACCTTGTTTCTAGACACATGATCCTAAAACATTTTACCTTGGAAGTTGGATCCTAAACCCTAGAACCTTAACTTTGGACCCATGAACAATATATGTTCTAGCTTGGATTCATGGAGCATGAACTTTAGATCAAGGAACTATAACTGAATATTGTGATCCCTTAGACTCTAGAATTTAAATAATTGGGCCTCACAACTTAGACCAAGAAACCTTTGACCATGGACATTGGACCATAGGTCCTAGATCTTTGACACAAGGCCTCAAATTGTGGATGGTAGACACATGGAACCTAAACCTAAAATATGTGAGCATAGACCTTGGACCTTATGAACTCTTTCTATCCCTCTTATACCTTACTTTAATTCTCTTTTTTAAATTTTTTTTATTTATCTCCATTATTCTACCTTTATATTCAATTTTAGATCTATCTACATCTTTTTCCCTTTCTCATTCTTTTTCTTTTTTCATGTTTCTCTATCTTTCATTCTTTCATTCTTTTCCTTGTTGATGTTTCTCTATCTCTCTCTTTCTTTCTTTTTATTTCTTTATTTCTATTATTTGATTCTCTCTATATATTATTTTATCTCTCTTTATTTCTATTTTTCTTCCAATCTACATTTTCCCTTTTAACCTGAATTTTTATCTTTATCTCTCTCTTTATAATTGGCTTTTGTTTATCCATTCTTTCTTACTATTTATTTTTATCTTTAATTCCATTTTTCATTATAAATTCTCACTATTTATTTCGTTATCTTTATCTTTCTATCTCTCCTTTTATTCCTTTGTTGGTGTTTCTCTCTTTTTTATTCTTTCTATCTTTCTTGATTTGTTTATTTCTTCATTTTTCTATTTTTTTGTCACTTTCCTTCTCTTTTTTTCTTCTTCCTTTCTTTTATTTTAATTTTTTCTCTCCTTCCTTTTCCTTTCTTCTTTTCTTATTATTTTTATTTTTCCCAAATTTTACTTTCCTTCTTTATATTGGTCAAAACATTTTTTGTTCTTTTATTATTTCCTTTCTCGCTTTATTTTTTCTTCCTTTTCTAACTTTTTGTCACTTTCCTTCACTCTTTTCTCTTTTTTCCTTTCTTTTTCTTTATAGTTCTTTCTTTTTCTTTCCTCTTGTTTATTTCTTCTTTTGTGTGTCTCTCACTTTAGCCTGACACCCATTCTCGATCCCAACTTGGAAAAATGTAAGACCAAGGTAAGGCAGGTTAGGCATTTGGTTGGGTCGCAGGGATACCTTGAGTCAACAAAAAAGAAAGAAAGAGAAGTTCATACCTTTTTATCATCTTTGAAAGGGGTTTGTGTGTCTCTCACCCCAATGTGACACCCATTCTTGACCCCAACTTGGCAAAATGTAAGACCAAGGTAAGGCAGGTTAGGTGTTGGGTTGGGTCGCAAGGATACCCCTGAGTCAACAAAATAGAAAGAAAGATAAGTCCATACCTTTTTATCGCCTTTGAAAGGGGTTTGTGTGTCTCTTCTTTTGTTTGTCTCTCACCCAAGCGTGACACCCATTCTCGACCCCAACTTGGCAAAATGTAAGACCAAGGTAAGGCGGGTTAGGTGTTGGGCTAGGTCGTAGGGATACCCTTGAGTCAACAAAAAAAGAAGAAAAATAAGTCCATACCTTTTTATCATCTTTGAAAGGGGTTTGTGTGTCTCTCACCCTTGTGTGACACCCATTCCTGACCCCAACTTGGCAAAATGTAAGACCAAGGTAAGGCAGGTTAGGTGTTGGGTTGGGTCGCAGGGATACCTTAAGTCAACAAAATAGAAAGAAAGAGAAGTCCATACATTTTTATCATCTTTAAAAAGGGTTTGTATTGGAATATTTTGATTAATTGGAACCCAATTTACTAAATCATGATGTGATTCTAGTGTACCTATTTATTGATACACCAAAAATCCATTTGTATTAAATGGCATAATGTCCTTATCCTCTGCACTTTGAATCAAAGGTGACTTAGAATAATTTCTAAACTTGTGACCCAGCTCACCCCTTCTCGACCCCAACTTGGTAGAATGTAAGACCAAGGTAAGGTGGGTTAGGCGTTGGGCTGGGTTGCGGGGATACCTGAGTCCAAGGTAAGTGCGAAAAGATGAGGGGCCAAAAAGGGGTCTTAAGTGGCCACTTTTTTTCTGAAATCAAGAAATACTAACCTTGGATGTGAAATTGAGGATAGTTACACTGAAAAAAATTAGATGCAACAAAAATAAGGATCATAGTGCTTCAAGTCTACTTTCTAAACTACTAATTTTTTTGAAAATGGTAGAGATTAAGGGGTTCAAAAGAGGGAGCCACAAAAATTGGTGTTGTTTTGTCAAAAAAACATAACATAGTGACTTTTGTGGCTCTTTCAAAAGGTTAACTTTTATTTAGTATTTTTAAAATCACTTCAATGATAAATTAGCTAATAGCATATAGATTATGCTCAATTTTTTTAATAATTTTTTAATGATTTTTTTTTACTAATTTTCAAAGTGAACACTTCTTGAAAAACAAAATTTTGGTTGTGCTACCCCTATAAATTTTGAAAACTAATTGAAAATCATTTTTTTAGTATGTGTAGAATGGAGTCTAGTTTCTAAAAAAGTAATTTATTTAAAATCTCGATGAACAGTTAATTTATAAAGAAAAATACCAAACACTGGTTTTTGCCAAAAAATAAACACACAAACAAAAGAAATTATAGATCAAATGCTTAACATTGTCAAAATGTGAAAAAAACTACATCGTTAGATAGCAAGAGAGAGCCTAACATTACCCAGGTGTTTGATTTGTTCGACCTTGAAACACATGCAAACTTTATGCTTAACACAAACGCAATTATGTGAAATATTGTATAATTTGCAAAAACAAATCTTTGGACATTAGGAAGGCACTCCAAGCCTTTGGGTTGGCAGTCCAAAGCAAGAAATAATGCGAGCATGTTATTTCATAGTTTTGACATTTTTTTGTTTGTGCCCAAGACTTGCTAAGAAAGATGTAATGCAAGCATGTTATAACGTGCTCACTTTATGTCTTGTTTTATGTTAAACACTGGTCTATTAAATGTATGTATATATATTTTTTATATGTGTATGTATGTATGCTTGTATGACATGTATGTATGTATGCTTGTATGCTTGTATGTATGTATGTATGTATGTATGTATGTAAGATTGTGTGTACATATGTATGTATGCTTGTATGTGTGTATTATGTATGTATTCTTTCATGTATGTATGTTTTCTTATATGTATGTATGTAAGTTTAGAGGGAGGGAGAATTTTAAGAGAGAGGGAGGGAGAGAGGGAGGGAGAGACATGAGAGAGAGAGGGGTAGTGAGAGAGAGACCTAAGAGAGTGAGAGGGGGTGGAAGGGAGAGACCTATAAAATAGGAAGTGGGAGAGAAAGGGTTGGAGTGAGATGGACTTAGCTAGGTAGGGTGGGAGGGATATAGAGAGAGAGAGAGAGAGAGGGGGGTGTGAGAAAGAGAGACCTAAGAGAGAGGGAGAGAGATAAGGGGAGAGAAAGAGAGAGAGTTATGTAGGTAGGGTGCAAGAGGGAGATACTTGAGAGTGTGAGTGGGTGAGAGGGAGAGACTTGACAGATAGGGAGAGAGAGTGAGAGAGAGTGATAGAGGGAGTGAGAGGGAGGGAGAGAGGGAGAGAGAGTGAGAGAGAGTGAGAGAGGGAGTGAGAGGGAGGGAGAGAAAGAGAGAGACCTAAGAGAGGGAGATGGTGTGAGAGCGAGTGACCTGAGAGAGAGGGAGAGAGAGGGAGTGGGAGAGATGGGGTTGGAGCGAGAGGGACTTATCTAGGTAGGGTGGGATTTATAGAGAGGGGGGGGGAGAGAGAGTTACCTAGGTAGGGTTCTAGAGAAAGACCTAAGAGAGAGGGGTGTGAGGGAGAGACCTGAGAGAGAGGGAGTGCAAGAGAGAGGGAGTGGGAGAGAGAGGGAGTGATGGAGAGGTAATGGGAGGGAAAGAGAGAGAGAGGTAGGTATTATGGTTAAGGATCCAATGTATAGTGTAGAGGGTTAAGAATTTAGGGTTAGGGTTTAATTTATAGGGTAGAGAGTTGAGGGTTTAAG
>VCHN02004173.1:0-12441 GCA_007115665.2 Sequoiadendron giganteum | reverse complement strand
TCAATGTTTTCGTTGTGATAAGTATGGTCACTTTGCGAAGGATTGTCCTCAAAGACCTAAGCAACAAGTTGCCACTGCAAATGTTGAAGAAGTCGCTCCACAGAAGGACTCCAGTGATTATCTGTTTTATTCAGCCTTGTCAAGCAATGTTTCTACCGACGCCAACACTTGGCTGATTGATAGTGGTGCTTCTAGGCACATCACTGGTTTCAGGGGTCACCTTTCAAACTTAGTGGAGAGCAACTCTAGTGATCAAGTCGTTATTGGAGACGATGCTAGATATTCTGTGAAAGGAATTGGAAACTCCACTCTTCACTTGGATTCCGGGATTTCATTGGAGTTGAATGATGTTCTGTTCGTTCCAGGGATAAAGAGGAACCTTGTCTCAATTTCGGCATTAGAAGACAAGGGTTATCAAGTTGCCTTTTCTAAAGGCAAAGTTCTTATATGGGCAAAGAACTCCAGTTTCAAACTGCTCAAGTGATTGGAGTTAGACATGAATGTCTCTACAGGCTATGCACTCGTCCCCTTCAAGCACTTGTGCATAACAGTTCCAGCATGTGCGATCTTTGGCATCGAAGATTGGCTCACATTCACTTTCGGGCATTACCTATCATGGAGAAGATGGTCACCGATCTTCCAAAATTCAATCAAGAACATGAAGGAACATGCAAGGGATGCGCCCTAGGCAAGAACACAAAAGGTACGTTTCATTCTAGTGAAAGTAGATCTAAATGTATTCTTGATCTCATTCATTCTGATTTGTGTGGTCCAATGTCTATTGCATCTTCTAGTGGTTTCTTGTATTATATTATTTTTATTGATGATTACTCTAGAAAGACTTGGATTTATTTATTGAGATCTAAAGAATCTGAAGAAGTATTAGAAAGATTCAGAGAATTCAAGGCGCAAGTTGAAAACCTGTCTGGTAAAAGGATCAAGGTTTTGAGATCTGATAATGGTGGAGAATACACCTCTGGTACCTTTCGAGATTTTTGTATTGAAGCAGGGATTAAGAGGGAGTTCAGTGTTCCCTATAATCCAAAACAAAATGGTATTGCTGAAAGAAAGAATAGGTCTATTGTGGAAGCAGTGAAAGCTATGATCCATGATCAAGATCTGCAAATCTCTCTTTGGGCTGAGGCATCAAGGACTGTTGTCTATGTTCAAAACAGGAGTCCCCACAGGATCCTAGAGAATAAAACTCCTGAAGAAGCATTCTCAGGGGTGAAACCAGAAGTTAGTCATTTGAGGATCTTTGGTTGTCCAGTCTATGTTCATATTCCAAAGGAAAAGAGAACAAAGCTAGAACCTTCTGGGAAGAAGCTAGGTTACAGTGAGACATCAAAAGCTTCCAGGATATACATACCAGGACAGAAGTCTATTGAGATTAGTAGAGATGTCACATTTGAGGAAGATGTTGCTTTCAGAAGGTCCAAGGGCACTCCTATGGAGATTGATGAAGAAGAACCTCCTCAAGATATGGAAGTTGACCATATTCCAGAGAACCTGAAGGAGGCTTCAGAACCTAAAGAAGATGTTGATCCAGTTGAACCCTTGGATCCTACTGATGGGCCTCTAGATATTGTGATTGGAAAGAAAAGACCTCTTTGGGCTCGTAGGACAATGCAGGAGGCAGAAAGTTTTGCAGCCCCAAGAGGAGCTTTCAGAGAAAGCAAGAGACCTCACAAATTCTCTAGTTATGTCACCTTGATGAGTCAGATTATTGAGTCAGAGCCTTCAAATGTCGAAGAAGCTTCTAGTCAACAAGTATGGAAAGATGCCATGACTGAGGAGTATCAGTCCATACTTAAGAATGATGTTTGGGATATTGTTCCTAGACCCAAGGACAAATCTGTGGTGTCTTCTAAATGGCTCTTTAAAATCAAGCATGCAACTGATGGGAGCATTGAGAAGCACAAGGCAAGATTCGTGGCTAAAGGGTTCTCACAAAAAGAGGGAGTTGACTATGAAGAAACTTTTGCTCCTGTGGCTCGATATACGTCTGTCAGAACCATCATTGCTATTGCCGCATCTAGAGGATGGAAGATTCACCAAATGGATGTAAAGACAACTTTTCTAAATGGTGTAATAGAAGAAGAGGTTTACATTGAGCAACCTGAAGGGTTTGAGGTACATGGGAAGAAATCTCATGTTTGTAAGCTCAAGAAGTCCTTGTATGGTCTTAAGCAAGCTCCTCGTGCTTGGTACGAAAGGATTGATTAGTATCTATCAAGCCTGGGTTTCTCAAAGAATGATGTAGATTCTAACCTCTACTTCAAGATAGTAAAGGGTGAAGCTTTGATTCTGGTTTTATATGTTGATGATCTGATTATCACTGGTGAAGAACATCTAATTCTAAAATACAAGAAGGAATTAGCCTCAGAGTTTGAGATGAAGAATCTAGGTCTTATGCATTACTTTCTTGGCTTAGAAGTTTGGCAAAAGCCAGATGAGATGATTCTAAGTCAAGGCAAGTATACCATTGACATTCTCAAAAGGTTTGGTATGATTGACTGCAAACCTATGTCTACACCCATGGAGACTAATCTAGATAAGTTGAAAGAGGCTGCAGCTAGTTCAGAACCAGTGGATTCTACGATGTATAGATAGTTGATTGGTTCATTGATGTATCTAGTTAACACTAGACCTGATATCTGCTATGCAGTAAGTGCACTTAGTCAGTTTATGTGTGAACCAAAGCAAATACATCTTGTAGCAGCTAAACATATCCTGAGATATTTATGCGGCACAATCGGGTATGGGTTGAGATATTCTTCAAACGTGGATTTGGAGCTGCATGGTTTTACTGATTCTGATTGGGCAGGATGTGTCTCAGATCGGAAGAGTACTTCTGGTTGTTGCTTCAATTTGGGGACTGCTATGATCTCCTGGTGTAGCAGGAAACAGTCTTCAGTGGCCTTGAGTACAACTGAAGCAGAGTATATTGCAGCTTGTGTGGCAGCTCGTGAGGCAGTGTGGCTTCGTAAGCTCCTTGCAGGATTGTTTGGACAATCAATGGAGCCTACCATTATACACTGTGATAATCAGAGTTGTGTAAAGCTTTCTGTCAATCCCATGTTTCATGGCAGAACAAAGCATGTTGAGATCAAGTACCACTATATTAGAGATATGGTACAAAGGAAAGCTATACAGTTGAGGTATATCAACACTGAAGAGCAAACGGTAGACATTCTCACCAAGCCTCTCTCCAGGATTAAGTTTGTGTACTTTCGGGACAAGCTTGGTATGGTGGAGAATGCAGCCTTAACTGAGAAAGAGTCTCAGTATCAGGATCCTTAATTGATAATGCATTTCTCTATTGAGAGAGATTTGAGGTGCAAGCCCTTGATAATGCATTTCTCTATTGAGAGAGATTTGAGGTGAAAGCCCTTGTTTCCACCCTCTGGGAGAGCCATGGTGGATGTCATGTGTGTGACTCCATGACAACATCACGTGAGGGAATCCGTGATGATTTTTTATGCATTTCTCTTTGAGATTTGAGGTGTAAGCCCTTGTTTCCACCCTCTGGGAGAGCCATGGTGGATGTCATGTGTGTGACTCCATGACAGCATCACGTGAGGGAATCCATGATGATTTATTTGTGCTTGTGTATCACCCTGTGGGAGAGCCATGGTGAAAGTCACATTGAGGTGACAACATCACATTAAGTGATGAGCACTTGTTCATACCATCTATGGAGGTAGCCATAATGGTTGATATCACGATGAGGTGATATTCTATTTTGTTTTCATTCTGATATGATGTGTCTTGTGCAGGTGGAAGTTCATCCCTAGCTGAGAGGGAGTGTTGATGTTATAGCAGCTTAAGGCTGCACTTCCTTTGCACAATTTACAAGAAGAAGTACATGAATTAAATGAATAGCCTTCGGCTATTTAATTCATGATTACAATATTTAATGAATGAAGAGGGCCGACCCTATCTTGCTCGCATACTTTGGTTATTACTTGGGCCGACCTTATCATGTTTATTATATTTATTATGTTTCTTTTATGTGGGCCGACTTATGTTGAAGAGGCGCCACACTTGTATAAATACAAGGTCTTATTTGTCATTGTATCATCCAATCCACCAAGCAAGTTCGCATTTCCTTAAGAGCAAAATTCGCACTTCATAGCAGCAGATCCGATTTCAAGGAAGAACATATTCATTTGTATCTTGTGCATCTAGGAGGTGCTAATTATCAGAAACTACATACAATATAAAATATTCTTAGAATAAAAGATGCTTAGAATAACCTATCTATATTATTGTAATCTATTGCATACCTCTCTGAAAGGATCATAGTTGCCTATTGTTGCAGCAGGTTCATGATCAATCATGCCAGGAATATCACAAAAGTTGTCAAATGAGAAATCTATATTGTCACAATAGAAAAGATGCTTAGACTAACAAATCTATATTAATCTAAACAACTTGAATGATGATGAATTGGTAATGGAAACTCTAAAAGATGCTTAGAATAACCAATCTATATTATTCTAAATGACCTAATTGATGATGAGATGGTAATGCAAACTATAAAAGATGCTTTGAATAACCAATCTATATTATTATAATATATCACATACCTCTCTGAAAGGATCAGAGTTGGCTATTGTTGCAATAGGTCCATGATCAGTCGTGCCAAAAATATCCCAAAAGTTGTCAAATGAGAAATCTATATTATCACAATAGAAAAGATGCTTAGACTAACAAATCTATATTAATCTAAACAACCTGAATGGTGATGAATTGGTAATGCAAACTATAAAAGATGCTTAGAATAACCAATCTATATTATTCTAAATGACCTAATTGATGATGAGATGGTAATGCAAACTATAAAAGATGCTTTGAATAACCAATCTATATTATTGTAATCTGTCACATACCTCTCTGAAGGATTAGAGCTGGCTATTGTTGGAACAGGTCCATGATCAATCATGCCAAAAATATCACAAAAGTACATACAAAATATCACTATTAAAGACACCTACATTGCAATAGTATACAAAATATCAGTATTAAATAAAGAACACTAATGAGCTTAAGCATAATGAACCTAAGCATTGTACCTTCCATTCTTGAATATGCTATTCAAGTGTGCTTGAAGGGTCATCTCTTTGCTTAAGAGTATCCAATATTGCTTCATGATCAACATTACTAAGTGTCCATAGTTGTTTTGTCTTTGGTTTGGCATGATGCTTCAACAACTTAACATTTGTTGCTATAACAAGGTGTGAATACATGAGAATGGTTTTGTGTTTCTCGTAGTCTTCAAATGCAAGGTATGCCATTCTTTCTAATCATGTATGTTCGCAACCAAGTTCCTGCAACCACAACTGAACCTGTAGGATACACGAACCCATCATCATCTTCCATTGATTGTGTTAGCTTGTGCTTTACCCACACACATTGAGCCAACCAATATTTTGATCTCTCTTCATTCCCCTGCGGTGCAACAACTGCAAAAACATGTCCTGGATGTAGTAGATCTGAAAGCCGGTCGTAATCAAGTGAACTTTCCATTGTGTAATTTGTCATGGATATAGTTTGAGATAAAGGAGTTAGATACTGTGGAACCCATGTATCCACCCACTCACTTGACTCGCATTGATCCCACTCGCACTGAATACAACTCTGACAAAAACAAGCCAACTGTCATGTCCAAATGGTCCATGTGCTTGCATCTGAGCTTCGAAACAAATGCATCTTTGAAGAATCTTTGATTGTATGACAATCCAATCTGCCTCCCATTGTACCCTCCTCAACCAACCAAAAGAATTTGTGCACTGTTGAATCAAGTGTCCCTCCCTGTGACAATGCTGAACTACACCAATCAACAATAGAATGTGCATCACTGAATTTTGCTCCTAAAATCTTCAATTGCTCCTTAACTAGAGCTCTTTTTACACATGCACCTGCTCCATCATGCTCCCCTTTCCCATGCCCAGCTTCAAAAAAACTCCAAATATTAGGTACACCCCTCTCTACATGCATTCTACTCAACCAATAAAACATACGAGCATTCTTGAATTGACCTATACAGTTATCTGACCAAATGAGATGTCGGCCCAGTGCTATATCATGCTCCTGCAAGAACTCAAAAAAATTCTCGAAACAATGTTGGACATACTCGGACGAGTGAGATCTATCATCACTCATATAAAAATGATACTCTCTGATTATCTTTCGATCCTCCTCTGTACTATCAGGTGCATGTCTAAACGTTATGTGGACAAAAATAGCAATCTGAATGGAATTGTAATACTGAGATTGTACCTCATTTTGTGGTTGCAATGTGTAGTTTTCAGCAAAATCAACCACTGATATAATAGTGCCAATCGGAAAAGAGTCCTTACATATCCTGAATTGTTGATCCAACCACTGAGACCTATGACTATGCCTTGCATATTTGTAGAAAAGATTGTCCTTAAAATCTGAAATAAAATCAGCAACACTGCATTCTTTTGTAACCAACTCGCATCTAGAACCTTCACCTCCACTCTGCAAAGTATATTTGACTATCTCATATCTCTTTTTCTCAACAAGATTCTTTCCAAATTCATGTTCTGAACCCTCATGAAAACATTGAACAAACTTTGACAAGCCACCACATTGTGAGCACTTCGCATTTAAACAATCATTTCTATAGAAAAAGGAACCATCATCCCTAGAACATAAAAATAGATCTAGCAAGTCCCTTGATGATTTCGGAAGATGCATTGCACCACACTCCTACAACATTTCATTAGTATGCAAAGTAGAATGGATATAGCATAATAGTTCATGGTACATTGAAAACTCCACATGGTATTTGCAACAACAAGTATTACGAATCTTAAGAGGCACACAATAAAATCGCTTCAAACCTTCAAAATTATTTTGTGATATTTTGATATTTGGATGTGTTTCAATAAAAAAATTGAACAACATTGTTTGGCTTGATTCCAAGAAATGTTTACGATGCGATGTATGGTCTCAATTTCCAATTCTTAACTTTAAAACATCATTTGCATTGGGTGATACTCTAGAGTTATCATGCCAAAATTTATGAATTACCTACTTTACATTATTGGTCAACTTCTTATCAACACATGAAAGCCTCCCGACAAAAGCCCATGTATCATTTTAAAGAGGATCATCTATTCTTTGTCTTCTTGCAAGTTCTCTATCCAAATTTTTACAATTTATGTCAAAATTAATACAAGTTTGTCCCATAAAGCGAGCCTTTTTCAATTGATGGCTTACTAGGGTGGTTGTAATGACTCTCCGAGAATCTCTCTTATCTTTTTCCTTGTTATTTTTTCCAATAGACTTGAGAGCATTGAAAAATATTTTTGACAATAATAGAATTTTTTTCCGGTCTTCTTGTTCACACGAATCTTCAATTTGGCTAGCAAAGGTCTCATTATTTGCATCTTTAGCAATTGTACAAAAATTTGGCATTGCTCGGTCAATGTCTCATCGCTAAAATATTGGTTGAAAATTCTTGTAGCCCACAACTGAACAGTTCGTGTTAACCTCTTGCCTTCAAAATCGTTTATAATGTTCTCATCAATTTCAAGTAACCATTTAGGGGTTCTTGAAGGTCTTGAATTTGGAATATTTCTTTCTTCCACACAAGGTTCTTCATTTCTTATGTAATCTGGTGAAACATAATTTACACTTAGTTCAATATTATGTTCAACATCTTCAATTCCAACATTTTCACCTTGAAAATTTTCAATATCAATTTGAATAATTTCATTCCCAATTTCAATATCATGTTCAACATCTTCAATTCCAACATTTTCACCTTGAACAATTTCAATATCAATTTGAATAATTTCATTCCCAATTTCAATATCATGTTCAACATCTTCAATTCCAACATTTTCATTATCAATTTCAATATTTTCATTCCCAATTTGAATATCATGTTCAACATATTCAATTCCAACATTTTCACCTTGAACATTTTCAATATCAATTTGAACAATTTCATTCTCAATTTCAATATCATGTTCAACATTTTCACCTTGAACATATTCAATTTCCTCTTCACTTGAAAGAGAATAGGGCTCAGGTTCACCAATATTTAACATACCTTGTCTTCTCTTCCTATGACCTTCTCTATATCTTTGTCTATATCCTCCAATTTGTTCTTTTGTAATCTTTCTCTTACATTTTTGCTTCTGACAACTACTGCTCCCCATTATACCTCATAAAAGATGCTAAAAAATCATTACTTATAAAAAAATTGAGTAGAAGATGCTCGAAAAAGTTGATTTTTGTCTCTTCCTATCTGAAACCATGTGTTTTTTGCCTGGAAAGCCTGCAAACAGAATGTAGGGTCCGTTGGAATGCATAAAACAACCCACATGGGGTTTTTCTATGGCCCATAAATCTGATATCCGATAAAATCTGATATCTGATTTGAAAAACATTTTAAAATATTTTGTAACATTAGGATTTTAGTGTTACAAATTGGATATCACACATAGACCTAAGCATTAATGGTAGAGGGTAAAGGGTTTAAGGGTTAAGGGTATAGGGTAGAGGGTTTAAGGGTTTAGGGTTTAGGGTTAAGGGTTGTAGACATGCAAAATTGGAATCATGCATTTAATTAGGTCATATTCACCCATTCATCAAATAAATCAAGTTTATTTGATTAATCTCTAAAGTCCTCCATTTAAATTAAATAAATTCATCTTTAATACTAACATCATCCCCTTTAGCTAAATAAAGCAAAATATTTATTTAACTATGTCCAAATCATTTTCCATCTCCTTTTGATTTATTTTAATCAATAAATCTAAATCAAATAGGTCAAATCATCTAATCCCTCATTAAATTAATCAAAGACTGATTAATTTAATCTAAACTCATGTCACACCCTCTATCTTTTCCCACTTGCACAAATAAATCATTTAATTGATTTATTAAATCTTCTAATTTCCCTCAACATAGCATCTTTAGGGAATATTCCTCCAATTCGAATCTCCCTCTCAAAAGACTTGTCCCTTCCAACATAGCATTAACTCCCCTCTTACATGTCCCCCACTTGGAATTTAAGACCCCTTTCTTCTCCCTCCAACAATCCAAATTTCAAATTTGAAAAGGCCACCTAATGTCATTTATTGGCACATTCATCAAAACCTACACATCCTTGGCCCATTCACATGGTGACAAGTGGATTCTTCCTATTGGTTGGATTTTTATTCCACATTCATCCCATTTTCTTCTTCTCTCATCAAACTCTTCTATAAATGGAGAGACTATCCTTCATTTCAATCATCCACAATCTACAACTTCATGCAAAGTTACTCTCTTCACATTGAGAGCTAATTTTGTCTACTTCATAGAATTTTCAACAATATTCATCATTTGGATTGTCAAAGTATTGGGAAAGGGTCACTTTTCACAAAAAAGTGGCACCAATCCAATATGGGATAGGTATGCTTCATGTTTTTCTTTATATTCTTTAGTTATCTTGTTATTGGATTGCATTTTAAAGCATGTTGGATTATCTCATATGGATGTTGAATATTTGCTTTGTTTTGAAATACTAATCATACTAATGATGTGGGTTATAATTTTAGCGATTTGCATATTTTGATGTCCACATAATGGTGCTAGAAGGAGGGCACTCATGTTTGTTTGAAAAACTCATCATTTAATAGGTTGCTTGCATTTTCAGATCTTGTATCTTAGTTAGAATGACTTTTATTTCACACTAAGATTTGTCATATAATAACCACTAGCTAAGATAAAAATAAGTCTTTTTATTTCTACAAGTGAACTTGTAGCATTGCTCTATCTTTTTCAATTCGGGCTTCTAATGGATTAGAGAAATGAACTAGAATTTTATTGAATATTAATGAATATCGATTGAAGCTTGGAGGGTGTGTAGACCATGAAAATATGCTAGTGTACTTGTTTATATATTTCATCTACTAATACCTAGAATCATCCATGAATCCCAACTACTTGAATCATATATTCAAAACTTATAATGAATACTTAAATCGTTAGCAGCGTAACTTTTGAAAGATTGTTTGACTGTGAGAGATTTTTTTTGTTACGACGTATCTTTTTTTTTAATCTCTGACTTTTTTTACAGTGCAGACCAAGTGAACAACTAATGTATTAAATAGGGCTCCCCCTGGATGAGGATGCAACAAACTCCTAAAATTTGATGAGATAGATGTGTTTTTCATTAGTCATAAAGCATTTATGTAGGATCAACGCATCAAGACAACAACAGTCACTTTCCAGCCTGTTGCTTTGTTGGTCGTGGTTGGCGGAGGTGATTTCAAAGAGAAATATCACCAAGAAATATTAATGTTTTAGAGCTCGTAGAATTTTGAGCTCGAGGCATGATACTTACAGTAGCCTTTTTTTTTTTACGCCTTCAAATTTATAGTCATAATAATGCAAACAATAGTGTATATAGAATAAAATCCTTGTAGGACACAAGTTCGAAATATTTAGCACAACACCTCAATTCTTGGCAGATAGGGCTCTAGTCGAATACTAAATCAATAGTGAATCTGATAGTGAAGAATATGCTCTATCTTGGCTTATTTATATTGCGAAATGATGGGAAAATTATCTTGTGATAGAACAAAAACTAATCAGTGAATGCTTGTAGGAGGCCATTCTAAGTAACGCATTTTTTACAGGTATACTAGAAATGAATCAATCTATCATTTACATTTTAACTTGAAGGTTTTTGAAGTCCTTTCAACAAGTATTATTCTTTAATCTTTTGATGTTGTCTATTTAGGGTAGGTTGAGTTATTTATTCGATGGTTTTATGCTACACCTAGGTTTGTTTGGATCATAAATAAAGATGTTGTCTTAAATATACTAAATCATCACCATGTTGATTAGTCTTTATTTCCTCTGCATTAAGTCCTAAATCTGGAAAATCCCCTATTGCCTTTGTTTTCCCCAGTCAATTAATGATTCTTTTTCTGATTCGATATGAACATACTTTGATATCACACTTTGGTACATTTTGAAAATGTGTGTGGATTTGGTTGTGAATTAAAAGAGTGACCAATATTTCCAGAGTTTTCCATCAATATTATTGAGTGACATAATCAGATCTTCAATGCCTCATTTAGAGCACCATTGAAAATTTACTTCGATTTTAATACCAGCTCAGAGGTTGCAGATCGAATCCCTGCAAGTTAAGGTCAAAAAATATTCAAAGTTAAATGTTGTGTACTAAGTTTCTACAGTATATTTAGTGTGTTGTTTTTTGAAGATACTATCTTACTTTGAATAGCCTAAATATCAATATGTAAACAAAAGTCAGAACAACACTTTTGGAACGTTTGACGAACTACTTGAGCACATGAATTTGTGAAGGTACGAGATATTTGCATTTGAAGTTGATTTATGACATATCACATAGATTGAAATTCGATGGGTACCCTTTACATTTGCATAAAGACATGATTCCAAGCTATTGATAATTAAAATTTGCTACATTCATGGGTTGTAAGCTATGTTGATATAGCTAATAATGCACTAAATCTTGTTATTATTTGACCTTGGAAAATTGGATGGCCTGAGTGTTTTATGGCTTGACTTGACTTCGATGTTTTCAAGATTGAGCTCCTACAATTTTTCTTTTACTCTTAATATATTTATTTTAACAAAGGAGAGGGTGACTGCATTTTAATGATTATATTAGAAATCTGATTATATTAGAAGTTAATGTGCACAACGAATATTTACAAAGGTTTTATGCAGCTTGGATTAACTTTATTTGTATAGAGGCAGTCGAAGAAAGCTGGAATTAACTCAGGAAGGTAGCTAATATTTCCCACAATCTTCCCAAATTTATGTCACGTGATATTTACATTCTACTCCTCCCCTCAAGTGCTATTTAAGTTGAAAATGACATCCAAGTCAATAAAGATGTTGTTGTTGTAGCATGAAAACTATGGTCACTAACATTTCCAAATTTGATACGTCGAGGGTATCAACTACAACTGTTGTGTGAAATTTGTATGCAAATTAGTCATCAATTCATTGCAAAATTTCAAGTAGAATGACATAATACCGAAGATCTAAAAGCTTTTTAATTTTTTTGATTCGGCCTCCTACTGGAAATCATACAGTTTCTAATTAGTGCTTTAAAAAAAAAATTGCAAACTTTACATAATGTTGTACATTCCATTAAATATTTTTAAATAAAATCACATTTCTGATAACTTTGTGTTGTTTGTAGGTTGGCATTGGGAGACAACGACAGTTTTTTCTCTCACATTGGAATCAAAGAACACAAATACATTGGAGTTGAAGAAATTGGGCATTCAATTTGGAGTTAATAAATAATTTTTAAATGCTTAGGGCTTCCATGCTATGTTTTAGTTTTCTGTTTTAGATCAACTCACATCTTTTTGGGGCTCTAAAAAGAACATTTCAATTTTTTGCTAC